>MU711714.1:5602-17456 GCA_026770625.1 Nicotiana glauca | reverse complement strand
AATTTAAGGCCAAAACACGTCAAACAACGTCCGTTTTCAACCAAACTTTACAGGAAGCGCTTAACCAACATATATGACTTGTACGGGGCGTCGTAACCAAAATACGAGCCCGATACCATTACTTTTTGATCAAATTTCAGTTTCATTTTCCTTAAACATTTTTAGAAAACAATTTAACAGAAAAATTCTTTTACCGGGGTTCTGGACCTTGGATTTCGATTCCGGGCATACGCCCGAGTTCCATATTCTTCTACGGACTTTTTGAGACCGCCAAATCACGGGTTCCGGTCCGTTTACCAAAAATGTTGACCAAAGTCAACTATATCAATATTAATATCAAAATTCTTCAAATTTTTCACATAACTCATATATTTCAACATGTAAATTTTCCGGCTTTGCGCCCGGACTGCGCACGTAAATCGAGGCAGTTATAAATAAGGTTTTCAAGGCCTCAGAAGCTCGAAATGCCTGAGAAAACAAGTGATGACCCTTTGGGTCGTCACAGCAAGCAAGGTAGGTAAAGACACTCCCCATAAAGTTGACTGTTGCACTGTTTCTGCATAGTAGCGTGTGCATGCAACAACTTTATAGCTAGGGCCGTTGACTTGTGCAATTTCCTTGGGAAATGGTAGCTATCTATTCATTCAGTTGTTCCTTTGACTCTGAAGAGTTGAACCATATCCCAAGCTGTCCCAAGCTGGACCCTTTTAATCTTAAGGTCTTGAGAATGTGTAACATGTTCCTTATCTAGTTCTTGACAGTAAGTTTATTAGATCATCAAAACATATAACAAGGTACTTGTAACCTATCACCTTCCATATTTACAAATAAGTACATCCTCTAGGATTTTCTACATGTTTAGAACATTCCAAGGCTTTCCATATAAGACTTCCTCCCAAGTCCATAAATATCTAGAGTTTTCCCAAGGAAGTTTTTCATAGTTCTAGAATATTCTACCAAGAACTAGTCCTTAATTTATATTACTCTTCCATATGACAAAAATATATGCCAAGTGGCACCTATGTGGCATGACGGTGTATCGGGTCATGACACTCTCCCCTATCCAATTTTGTGGCGCCTTCGGCACAAAGCATCGACACGTACGCGCGCACCTCACCTTGGCATCACTAGAGATCTTTGTCCATTAGCCATGATGCCCTATAGGGCGGTTCATCTTCCCATGTCATAAGGTATTGGTCACCTTTATTCTTGCCCCATTTATACTTTGGACGGCTAGCAATGATGGCCTCGATTTTCTGCCCCTCGGATGCCTCTCCTTGCTGTTAGCCTGAATCTCCCCATGACTCAACCAAGTCTAGCAGCTTCTCAAGCATCGGGTCCATGATTTCACTCCATATTTGGCTGCCATTCGTGGTCCCAGCCTTACTAGCAAACTTCTGCTTGGTGCATTGTCTAAGTTTGATAGCGTGCCATCACTTTTTAACTTGCCATCCTCTTCAACTATGTCCGCCAATTTTTCTTGCTACCACCATGCTCCACTTAAATGGCACCAAGATAGGCTTTGGAATCCCCTACTTTCGGCTTAGATTCCAAACGCATCCCTCCAATGCAGGTGGTCCTTCCTGTTTTACCCTCGTATGGCATAGCAAAGTTCTCGATCATTGTTGCAAGCTTCCCAAACTCTGGCATTCACTTGCCCGATGTGATCCTTCACAGAAGTAGCACCCTCCCTAGGTACATACCCGCTACTATTTTCCGGCCTCTTGTCGTTTTTCTTGGACCCCTGTCTGTTATGGGATGTCCTCTTGCCACTGCTCTTGTATACCTCGGCTATGATTTTCTTGATGTCCTTGTCATGATCTCCCCCACCTCTCTTGGCGTTGCCTTCTTTGGACTTGGCAGGATCCATATTGAAGTCAACGAGCGACTTGGCTACTATTATGCCCTCGTCCATATTGGCTACTTGATGTCTTCTTAAATTTTGCTTTGCCCAATTGTGCAACCATCTATGAAATAGAAGAGGAAATCTTCCTTGTGCAACGATGAGATTTGCAGCATTAATGTAGTGAACTCGCGCACATACTCCCGAATTGCGGCCGTCTGTTGAAGCTCCCTTAGCTTCCTCCTAGCTTCATACACCACATTCATCGGGTAGAATTGTTTCTTCAACTCCTTCTTGAACTGATCCCACGTCTCAATCTTGCATAGCTCTTTCTCTATGTCAACACACTTTCGATGCCACCATAACGCAACTATCTATGTGAGGTACAATACAACGGTGTTGATCTTATCCTCATAGTCCCTCACTCTGCCATGCCTGAAGTAGTTCTCTAAGTGCCAAAGGAAGTTCTCCATTTCTTGTGCATCACGAACACCTTTGAACGCCAATGGTTTGGAAGCCTCGATCTTGGCCTCCCTCATCACAACAACATTACTACCTCGATCATGCCATCATCTACACACTCCTTGAGTGCCTTTATCTTAGCCTTCGTGGCATCGATAGTACTCAGCACCTCCATGAGTCTGCATTCCAAGGTAGTGATGGTTTGTCTTAGCTCCATCTCGACCTGCGTGATCCCCTCCAAGTCATTTAGGATACTCTCAATCTCTTCAAGTGTGTTTCCCTCGAGAACGCTAAGGGTGCCTTCCACCTTCCCCAAGCGCTGGACAAAGATCTCGACGATGTCTATCCCTTTGTTCACCTTCACCACCCATTCTTTACCGAGCGAGATGTCCTTCGGCAGGACCTCTACTTCATCCTCGCTCGCCATAGTGGCATATGGTTCTTTGGATGTAAGCCCCTCGTTTGGCACAACCTGGGGCGGCACCTCTTGTCTCTTGTTGGTGGCAGTCCTTTTTTTGTTACAACCGTTCTTGCCAGCAGCATCCTGGATGACGTTGGCTTGGGTGTTGGCAGCGTTAATTTCTCCATTGTTCGACATTCCCTTAGCTGCAACCTCAGCTCTGATACCACGTTGTCACGTCCTTAGTCGTTAACTAGGTACATATGTGGCACTTGACAACTCGCTCACGATCTTGCATAATTTTCTCACGTTCTTGTAATGCCAAGTCAGCCTTACTACACTCAAGATTGCTAAGGGAATGGTAGAAAAAACACAAGAAAATTGTTAAATGAAGGTTTATATTAGAGAGAACTTGAATTATTTGCTTGGTGAGCTACAAATGAATGCCCCCTATTTATATTAATTACCTAGGGGCTAGTGTGTAAATAATAATTGTTCCACAAGTCCTTCCATAATTACAAATAAGTACACCCTCTAGAATTTTCTACATGACTAGAACATTCCAAGGCTTTCCAGAGGAGTCTTCCTACCAAGTCCATAAAAATCTAGAGCTTTCCCAAGGAAATTCTCCCTAGTTCTAGAATATTCCACCAAAAGCTAGTCCCTAATTTATGTAACCCTTCCATATGGCAAAAATATATGCCAAGTACCTACGTGGCATGAAGATGCGGCGGGCCATGTCACTAATAACTACAATTTGCCTAATTACTATTCGTAACTACTGCTCAATTGTTACTAACTTATATCACTTGTATTCAAATGCGCAACGAATACAGTATGTATTAGATGTAACCAAGGCGAAATACCAAGGTGTATACAAAGGATACAACTTGTATCAACTGTATACATGGGTATATACAAAGAATAGAATATGTATCGACTATATTTGTTTGCGCAATGAATCCAACTAAGACGAAATACAAAAGTACATAAAATAAAATATTCTTGTTGAGATTCAAACTCAAGACCTTCACTAGTTAAACAGACGCTTTAACCAACTAAGTTATTGTTTCAGTTCAAAATAATTAATCTCGTATTTAATGAATTTGTTATAAAATTCAAATATAGCTACAAATAATAAATATAGTATAAAATTTTCCCATCAAATTCAATGCCTCTGGGTGAGCTAAAAGTAGCCACATTGCCATTTGATGGTCGCTAATGAGGACCTTAGTACTATACCCGCAACAAAAATTATTTCCAACAGAATAATGTAGCCATCGTCCGAAATTTAAAAGAAGCTATCTTTAATTTTAACAGACACATACATTTTGCTGAATAATACTAGTTAGACTTGGACAAGTAGTCGTGTTGTATCTCGTGAATGGAGAGAGAGTTTTGATTTTACAGAAGTAAGATTGAAACTAGCTGTCCAGCCTCCTCTTCGCAACAACGATGAACTAGCCGTTTATGCTTTTATTTGTTGAGTTTAAGGGCAAAAAAGAAAAATAAAATTACAGCAATATTTTTTTCCTTGAATTAAAATTCTAATACCTACTGGAAAATGTTTTTCAAGGAGGTTTACTTTCCCATTCAAAAGGTGAAGGGGATAAACTGGATTTTATTCTTGAATCTAAAATGAAACATTTATCATGATTAAGTAATAAAAGTTTATTGGCAAAACACTCAAATACATACCATATATTTATTGGTTTAATGCAAAAATACAAGTGTAAATTTTTTTCGTCAAAGCATTTCCTCGAAATCTTACTCAGTATGGTTGTGTTTCTACCACTAGTCCTAACTTCAGTTACTTATTATTCAGAAACAATTTAAATTTAAATTTCTCATTTTATTCTTAATAACTTTAAATTTCTTATTTTAAAAATAAAGTATAATTCCTTTTTTTTTTGTCAATCTATTTAGATATTTTTTTTTGTTGGTAATAAACGATTTATTCATACAACAACAACCTAAAAGTTATTACAACTAGAGGTCAGTCTAGGTAACATAGTGCCTAGACTGTCTCTTTTAAATACATGAACAACAAAAGCGGGAGGAAGAGCATAAAAGTGTCCAAGCTACAATCATTTTTAGCTAATAGGTCCGCTACTCCATTAGCCTCTCTAAAAACCTGCTTCAACTGTGGATCATTCACCTTCCGCAATAGGTACCTGCAATCATCAATCACGTTTTGGTAGAGACAATTATTAGATTTTAGGAGATTTATTAGTTCCAAACAGTCTGTCTCTTTTACTAATGGGAAGAGTTTTTCTGTTAGTGCTACTTTGACTCCATGGATAGGGCTAGGATTTCTATATATATGTTAGTAGCATGGTCGATTCTCATATTGAAGCCTAAGATCCATTGGCCCCTATCATCTCTAAACCCCCTCTTATTCCTCCCACCCCTGGGTCTCCTACATATGAGCCATTAATATTTAGTTTATAAAGATTAGGATTTGGGGATTCCCATTTTACTAGGATAGTTTTCTTGAGGGGTTTTAAGCTAAGATTTTTTGCCAGGTAAAGGTATTCAATGGCTTTGCTAATGGGTTGCCTTATGGTGATAGGGGATTTAATTCCCTAGAAGAGTATCCCATTTCTGAAGTTCCAAATATGCCATAGAATGAATGGGAGAAAATCTTACCAAAGTAGGTGGTTGTTGAAGGTTTTCCTTGATACGAGTTGTTTTATAAGCCAATTACACAAGGTATCTTTTCCTAAGGAATTCTGAGGGAAAAGATGGTTAATTCTTGTTTGTTCCCAGATTGATCTTGAGTAGCTGCAGCGGAAGAAGATGTATTCTGTGTTCTAAGTCTCCCTATTGCATATGCTACAAGTATCATTATGACAAATCCCTCTTTTGGCCAGCATATGCTTTGTGGATACCCTGTCCCATATAATTGTCCAAAGGAAATATTTCAATTTGTTTAAGGAGTTAATTTTCCATAGCCAAGAGTAGTCTTTGTTATTGCAAGTAAAATCTGAGATTGCTTCGTAGGCAGTCTTAACGGAGAAACAGTTATAACCCTTTGGGGCGTAGTTTGCTTTATGTAAGTGCGATTTATCTTGGAGACTATATCTGGGAGTAATTCGAAAGATAAGTCTCTAAGGTCGAATATTCCACTTTTGATAATACAGGAGAGGTTTAGGTCTATCTCCCTAGCAGGAATAGGACCCTGAATGTAGTCTCTAAGAGCCCCTAGCTTATTTATCCATTTATCGTGCCATAGATTGATGGACAACCCATTTCCTACCAACCATTTGGTGTTGGCATTGCAAATCACAGAGCCTTCCTAATGACCTTCCAAGTATGAAAGCCTATATTTTTGCTTTTCCTATGGTCATATTTACTGGATATAGTTTTGACCCATAGGGCTTCTTTCTCTTTTCTATATCTCCAAGCTAATGCCGCATTGAAAGAGGAGTTTTCCAATGGGTGTTGGGAATACCCAAGACCCCTTGCTTTTTAGGCATTGTGACTATGCTCCATGTAACAAGGTGGCATTTTTTTTCCTCCGTGCTACCCCATAGGAAATTTTGTTGGATAGATTCTATCTTGTTAAGGGTTGTTTTGGGGAGATCATATATTTTCATGACGTGGTTAGGGATTGCGACTAGGGTTGCTTTTATGAGGGTTGACCTACTGGCCATATTAAGAAACTTAGTTTTCCAACCTTTTAGTCTAGTATTCATCCTATCTATAATGAATTGGAAGTCTTTTTTGGTAGGATTGGCATTGGCCATAGGAAAACCTAGGTACTTACCAAAGTTATTAGTATATCTCATTGAAAATCAGTTGCTAATATGATCTTTATAATCCATAGGGGTATTCCTAGAGAACACAATTTTTGATTTACCAAAATTGATAGATTGTCCCGAAGCATCGCAAAATTTGTTAATAGTGTTTATAATTGAGATATAGCTTTTTTGGTTGGCTTCGGCTAGGAGGATAAGGTCGTCTGCAAAGAATAGATGGGAAAGCTCCGGACTTTTGGGAGCTATTTTGATAGGAGTCCATCTGCAGCAATCTATTTCATGGTCAATTAGTCTAGAGAGCATTTCCATACATATGATAAAGATATACGGGGAAAGGGGGTCCCCCTGTCTAATACCCCTAGATGGTTCAAAGAATTCCATTCTCGAGCCATTGATAAGAATAGCCGTGGTGGTGGTAGAGATGCAAGACATTATAAGCTCGATGAGGTTAGGAGGGAAATTAAGAGAGGTGAGAGAGGATTTGACAAAAGACCATTCAATTTTGTCAAAGGCTTTTTCCAGGTCGATTTTAATCATCGTTTTGGATTTTTTACCCTTAGTTTTCCTGAAGTGGTCTAGTACCTCATTTATGACTAGAGCATTGTCAGAAGCTCTTCTTCCCTTGATAAAGCTATTTTATGTAGGGTGAATGAGATTTGGTAGGAAGGTTTTAACGCGGTTAGCAATTATCTTAGTGACGACCTTATAAGCTGTGTTTCAAAGGCTTATGGGTCAAAACTGCCTGATTGTTTCAGCATTTTGACATTTGGGAATGAGACAGACTAAGGTGTTATTCATGCTTTTAAGCATTCTTTTGGATTGGAATGATCCTTGGCAAAAGTTAATGAGATGATTGCTTGTCTCCTTCCAGTATTTCTGGTAAAAGAACGGATGAAGCCCATCCGGTCTCGGAGCTTTGTAGGCTTTGAAAGAGTCCAGTGCCCTTTTTATTTCTTCTGTAGAGGGAATACTACTTAGGTATGGATGGTCTTGGTCACTAATTTTAGTATTGTAGGACATGTAGATATTATTAAGCGTGGATTGATTATGACCCGTAGTATAGAGGTTTTGGTAGTAGTTAATAATTAGGTCTTTGATGGGCTTTTGAACTTGGAGCCAATTTCTTGCTTCATCTTTTAGACAGATAATTCTATTTTTCCTTCTTCTTTGCATTTTGGTAATGTGGAAGAATTTTTTGTTAGCGTCCCCATCCTAGATCCACTGAACCCTGGATTTGAGCTTCCAGAAATCCTCCTCCTGCATGAGTACTATGTTATACTCATGTAAGAGTTCAGTTTCCAGGTTTATGAGGAATTGGCTGTGGGGATAGTTTAGAGAGTTCTGGATACCTTTGAATCTAGCTAGTAATTTGCTCTTCCGTCTGAAAATGTTACCAAAGGTATTTTTGTTCCATTCAATTTCCTTGGAACATAAATTGTCTATGGCATTAGTTATATTTGGTTAGTCAAAACATGAGTTATTGACCAAGGTTCTAAAGGTGGGGTGAGATAGCCAAATAGATTCTATTCTAAAAATATTGCTATTAGTAGGGAAGCTTTTGTATAGGTCTAGTTTTATTGGACAATGGTCTGAGTGAACTCTAGTTAGATGCTTGATGCTAGCTTCTTGAAATAGTTCTAACCATTCCGTATTTGCAATGCATCTATCGAGTCGTTCCATAATTATTTTTTTACAATTTTTTCTTTTGTTTGTCCAGGTAAACTTTGGGCC
Organism: Nicotiana glauca; assembly: GCA_026770625.1. Taxonomy (NCBI): domain Eukaryota; kingdom Viridiplantae; phylum Streptophyta; class Magnoliopsida; order Solanales; family Solanaceae; genus Nicotiana; species Nicotiana glauca. The sequence continues at coordinate 9,259 of MU711714.1, read as the reverse complement.
CTTAAACTCTAAGTCCACAAGGCCACATTGGTTCATACAATCTAAGAAGTGTGAGACTCGATTATAATTTATGGGTAAACCTCCAAATTTTTCTGAAGCACGAGTGACTTCATTGAAGTCTCCCGCGACTAGCCACGGTCCTTTATAGTTATTAGCTACTATTTTTAGATTTTGCCATAGAATTCATTTTTCTTCCAATAGGTTACTATCATAAATAATAGAACATAACCAACTTTTTGTTGAATTCTGTACCTTTACCATGGCGTGTATCTCTTGGCCCGTCCCTCTAATTTGGTCTACTATTATATCTCCATTGTTCCACATGAGCACAATGCCCCCCGAGTTTCCATTGGCGGGTATTTGGATAAGGTTTGAGTAGCCAAAATCTTACACCAAAACATGGTGATCTTTTATTTTTGTTTCAAGCAAGGTCAGAATGCTAGGTCTATGATAGTCTAGTATTGCTCTAAAAGCTCATCTAAACTCTGCGCTACTTGCACCTCAACAGTTCCAGATAATCATATTTATGCTTGTGTTTCTGTTTGAAGCTCCTCTTTCATGGCTGCTGGTAAGGCTTTGGTTTTTCCTCATGCTTTCCCGTTATGTCCAGTAGTATGTGAACATTATCGACACTAACACCGCTGCATGTTGGTACAATCCTGGGGGGTTCATTTTCCTAATGGAGATGGAGCACTTCCTCAAATCCACTGGGCAGCTTAAGATGTACCTTTTTTTCTTTTCTTGCTTGGAATGCCATTGTTTTTGGGTATCATAACACCCCATGCTCCACTATTCTTTCTGTTGAAACTTCTTCCTCCTTTTTCATTTGTGCTTGGCTCGAGTTCTGTAGGGGTGGAGGTGTCACTGTTCGAGGTAGTGGAGATAAGATACTGCTGCTTCTGCGGTTTGGATTATGGCTGGTTTGATGAGGGGTTTTTCTGAGCTAGTGTAGTTTGAAAAGTGGGGGTTAGGGTTGGAGGGTTGCATGGAACAGGTAGACTGGTAAGTTTGGATTGGATAGGTTGTGTGTGAGGTGTTGAGACCATGCTTGGGGGCTCCATGGGGATGGGTGTGGCCCTAGGTTCAGTGACATAGGGTGAAGCTTGTGAGTGTTCATCCATGGTCGAATCATTGCATTGTTTAGGCCTAGTTGGAGTTCTTCTGCTACTATTTGGGCTAGGTAGCTTGGATTACCTATTTGGACTATTAGATCTCTCCCCTCAAGTTTTAGACTTATGTTCAAAGCATGGCCCATTAGTCCTCATTCCAACCAAGATTAGGGAGCATGGTCTGGTTGGATGGGCCTTGTGGTGAAGATCAGAGGGGCTTGGGGCTGGTCAGTTGCTGGGGTTGTGTCCAAACATTTTTTCGAGGCCTGGGGAAACTCCTGTTGTGGTTGTTGAATGGTAGCCTTGGCATTTTGTATTTTGTATTTGCTTTGATTTGTGTCTTGTAGTGTAAGAGATTTGGGTTTATTACTGTTATATAAAGGTCTACTAGTATCTGTTGCCCTGTTGTTTGGGTCATTAGGCTTTGAAACCGTTTTGTCTATCCTAGGATTCAATATGTCTTGTTCATTAATAGGATTTTGACTTGGGTTGACAAGGGGTGAGGTTGATCTGTACTATATTTGTTTTCTAAAAGGTTGCTAGCTTGCTGGGGTGGTTGGTGTTCCTAGTTTGTGGGCTAATAATGTCTTACATTAATGAGGAGTATTGGTTAGTTATAGGTATAGTAGGATCTATATCCATGGATTGGTTCTTTTGACTTTCATCCGTCGGCTCCATTAATGAAGGGCTCTTTTGGGTTTTTATTTGGGAGGAGTTAATGCCCAAGGGTTTATGTGAGTTAAAGCTAGGATTAATGAGGGCTGGTTGCTTTTCTAGGTTGGTCACAGCATGGTCTATGGTGGAAAAGCCTGGGGTGTTTTTATCTTGATGATATTGATGTCTTAGGTCGTTGGATAGGGTATTGTCCTTTTGTTGGTTGTAGTTTACGAAGAGGTGTGGGAGATGTCCAGTTTTACCTACAGGGGAATGGGTATTGTCTAGTGAGTATTTGTTGTTCGAGTCCCTAACCTCCTTTTGGTTCGTTGGTTGCTTCTGGGCAGAGGCTGCATCTGTTTTTTGCCACTGTGGTGAGCTTAGGTTAGGCATTTTTGTGGGCATTCTCTTAAGGTCCTCGAGGTCTTACTAGGGTTTGGGTTAAGAGAATTATTTTGATATTTTTTTGTTTTTTCTTTAGTGGGATACGATTGTCCATTGGTCAATCTTTTGTGTAATTGATTCCACAGTGTTTGGCTTGGGTAAGTTCTTGGGGGAATTCGTACTTTCTTGCTCAGCCATTTTAGGGTTTTGGTATGGGCAGCTTCTTAGGCTATGCCCAAGTCTACCACAGTTTGTGCCTAGAAGGTTGAAACCCTCGTAGATAATTCTTTGTATGTGTTTGCCAATTACAATGTAGGTTTTGAGTGATATTTCTATGGGTACTAATACGCATAATCGAGCATACTTACCTCTTAGAGCGAATTTGGTGTAGGCATCTATACGTATTAGTTGTCCTAACTTTCCTCCAATTTTTTGAAGTATGTCGTAGTCATAGAACTCTGTAGGTAATTTCGGGAGTCTTGCCCATATAGCTGAGTACGTTAGCGCAACTTTGGAGGCTATAAATCAGGGCTCCCATTTCCTTACTGTAAGGAATTGATTCCCTATGAACCAGGGACCTTCATGAACAGCCTTATTATAATTATCTTCCTTAGAAAATTTTATTAGGTAATAATCACACCCTAGGTCCACAAGAGATAGGGTTTCAGTTGGTCTCCATATCGCATGTAATTTTTTTGGAGGAATTGGTAGCCGACTCTTCCGCCAAATATTTTAATAATTAGTGCGTTGGTCCAGTTTTTGTATATTCGCTCCTTATCCGATGAGGTGACAGGGATGAAGAAATCTGGGTTAGGGTAGTTATCTGTTTCATCTTCCGATTCATAGGAATTCATGTTTTGTTGTACTGTTACTTGGCTACCCTCTGGGTCAGTGTTAGTGTTAGTGTTAGAAATTAAGGTATCCAAGAAGGATATCCTCTTTGTAGGGTTGTTACCAGTGTCGTTTACTTCTGTTGCTAGTTCCCTGGGGAGTTGATCTATACTTATTTTCATGTCTATTGGGAAGGCAGTGAGGGGTGGGTATGGGGTTACCATGGAGTTTGCTTGCTCCTTTATTGAGGCTTGGAGGTTCATCTCGTCCATTAAGGAAGGGAATGTCGATTCTGTTTGGGTTGGGTTGTTTTTATCTTGTGTGTACATTGGAGAATGATGAAGAAAACTGAATAGATTTGAGGGGTTGGGTGGGGAAACTTTAGAGAGAAGGGAGAACATCTCTCTCTAACCTAGGGGTGCCAATTTAAGCTCAAACCCATCTAACCCGCCCAACCCGCCTAGAGATTAATGGGTTGGGTTACAAACATTTTAGCTCATGGGTCAATTTGGGCTGAGCCCAAATTAATCCATTATATTTTATATCCCATTCTGACCCATTAAGCAACTCAAATACAACCCATGAAACTCACCCAAACCAAAAAGGTATCTCAACCCAACTTATATAGAAATTTATTTTGGTGCCCCAATTTTACTTTTTTTTGTATTTTCAATTTTAT
>MU711712.1:3045-50596 GCA_026770625.1 Nicotiana glauca | reverse complement strand
ACAAAAGAAATCTTTGGCCCAGACGGTGTAATGGTATATGCCTTAGATAAAATGAAGTTAAATCTTCAAACAAGATGAAGTCATTAGCTTAAACGGTGTAATGGTCTTCGCTTCAGACGAAATAAATCTTTGGCCCTGACGGTGTAATGGTCTATGCCTCAGATAAAATGAAGTTAAATCTTCAAACAAGATGAAGTCATTAGCTTAGACGGTGTAATGGTCTTCGCTTCAGACGAAATAAATCTTTGGCCCAGACGGTGTAATGGTCTATGCATTAGATAAAATGAATTTAAATCTTCAAATAAGATGAAGTCATTAGCTTAGACGGTGTAATGGTCTTTGCTTCAGACAAAAGAAATCTTTGGCCCAGACGGTGTAATGGTCTATGCCTTAGATAAAATGAAGTTAAATCTTAAAACAAGATGAAGTTGTTAGCTTAGACGGTGTAATGGTCTTTGATTCAGACAAAAGAAATCTTTGGCTTAGACGGTGTAATGGTTTATGTCTTAGATAAAATGAAGCTAAATCTTAAAACAAGATGAAGTCATTAGCTTAGACGATGTAATGGTCTTTGCTTCAGACAAAAGAAATCTTTGGCTTAGACGGTGTAATGGTCTTTGATTCAGACAAAAGAAATCTTTGGCTTAGACGGTGTAATGGTCTATGCCTTAGATAAAATGAAGTTAAATCTTTAAACAAGATGAAGTCATTAGCTTAGATAGTGTAATGGTCTTCGCTTCAGACGAAATAAAGTTTTGGCTTAGACGGTGTAATGGTCTATGCCTTAGATAAAATGAAGTTAAATCTTCAAACAAGATGAAGTCATTAGCTTAGACAGTGTAATGGTCTTCGCTTCAGACAAAATAAATTTTTGGACTAGACGGTGTAATGGTCTATGCATTAGATAAAATGAAGTTAAATTTTCAAACAAGATGAAGTCATTAGCTTAGACGGTGTAATAGTCTTCGCTTCAGTGAAGTCATTAGCTTAGACGGTGTAATGGTCTTTCGCTTCAAACAAAATAAATTTAGCCCGGACGGTGTAAAGGTCTATGCCTCAGATAAAATGAAATTAAACAATATGAAGTCATTAGCTTAGACGGTGTAATGGTCTTCGCTTCAGATAAACGGTGTAATGTTCTTTGCCTAAGATAAAATAAATCTTTGGCTTAGACGGTTAACGATTAATGAGTATTCATCTCCTCACACTCCAAGATCGCCTTCTTCATGCGTGGATCATCTCATTAAACAAGAACATATCTTTCTCGCTTGGCCTAAAAAAAAAAAAAAAGAACAAAACAAAACAAAAAAAAATACAAAAATAGAAAAAGAAATTACCTTCGATGATACTTAACAAGAGTCAAAGGTAATTGAAATTGATGATCGTGAGTTGAAGAATGTGCAACCTTATATAGATAATTAGGTAGGCTACTGAGAACTAATTCTCGGTGTGGGATCACGTTAAAGGCGGCAACTTTTATCTGTTTCCAACATGGACTTGGTTGCTTGACTTTACCGTATCCAAATAGAAGCCAACTGAAGGAATTCAATGTCGAGTTGGAATTGGAAGAAAATCAATGTTAAACTATGTGATAAAGTCCGTACAAGCTGGCTAGAGAATAATGCTTACGTGTCATTCTTCAAAGGAATTAAGACGTGACAATGTCAAAAGCACAAAAGGTGGTTACGTTTGGTCATTAGATTCACTGAGCAAAAAGGATCATGGAATTAAATTATTTTATTCAAGGTGCTACTTCTAAAGTGATAGCAAATAAGTTTTATTTTAATTGGACAAAAATGAGTTACCTTAAGCTGCATTTGGAAGATGCATTCATAGTAAATCCATGAAAGCATTCAGAAATGGCAAAATACGAATTGTTTTTCTTAGAACTAATACTTCAAGTCTAGTCTTTAAAGTTTACATTTTGACAAGTCTTGAAGTAGGGGGCATTTGTAGGCATACAAAATTTATTGAGTTTAAATTCAATAAAATAATTTGAACTATATTTTAAATTCAAGATATATTGGTCCATATAAATATATGGGCTAATATAATTGAATTAATTATATAAGTCCAAAAATATATATATGGATTAAATAAATAAATCTTAATCCATTGGGCTAGCTCATTTAATTGGGCTAAAGTGATGAGCCCAATTCATTAGGCCCAAGATGTCATATTCCTAGAGGCCCAATTTGGTGCCACGTGTCAAATGACGTGGCACGCCAAGTCAAACGGAAGAGCCAATAGGACCATGCCACGTGTCAAAATGACAAGGCATGCCCAGTCACACTAAAAGGCCAATTAAATCGTGCCACATGTGCGAGTGACATGTTCTGGCCAATCAAATGCGGCCATGTCATGCTTCAATTTAATTGGTCAGAAAGAGTTTGTTCTTATCACAACTCTTCCTTTCCACAACTATAAATAGGGGTCTTCATAACCCAGAAAAGGGACCAGAAGTTATAACAAGAAGCAAGAGAGAGCTCATGGATCAAACACCGCAAATTCCTCCACAAGTTTCAAGCTTCAAGCAATCAAGTTCAAGTTCAAGAAATAAAGTTCAAGCTCAAGAACGAAGAACGAATCAAGATCAAACTCAAGAACAAGATCATCGTTCGTGGCAACAAACATAGATTCAAGATCAAGCTCAAAGGCCCTTGAATTTATTTACTATTGAAAGGAAGAATCAGAGGATTCATAGAGATTGTACACTCAAATATTTGAAATCAAATACTACGATTGTTGCAATATTTTTTGTCTTGATTTTAATTTTCTCGACGCAAATTTATTGTCTACAGCTGTATTTCGATTGTATGAAGTATTGTTCTCTGTCACTCACATAAACCTGTCGATTCTCTATTAAGTTAATAAAATAGTATGTTAGTGGTAGGTGATTTCCTATTAGTTGTTAACTGTGAGGTTAATGGAATAATGTGAGCTGGACTATTAAGCCATTAAAGGCTTTCCTATGTAGATCTCATAGTTAGAAATTTGTTTCAACTTGTGTTAGCTCATAGTATTAGAATAATATATTTTAGATCCTATTCAATTCGAACTAGACTGAGTTGAGTTGATTAATCATGTTTGTTAATTGAAGATTTAATGTGGTTTTAAACAAGTTCAGTAATCGTTGTTAGCATTCAAGTTTTACTGAGTTCGTTAATAAATTGGTATGAACCTTCACTAAATTTTAGATTGTACCTTTGTTTAGCCTTTCACCTCCAGTAGTGCTTGCAAAAAATTAGTAACTGAATAGTTAAAATAGTCGTAGATTCAAACCAGGCCTTCATCATTTGAGTAAAATAACGTGTCAATTTCAAGGGGGCTGGGATTTGGAAGTCAGTCCAGGGAATCGATCCCTCAGCCATGAATGAGGCTTGTTCCGTCGATGCCCAGATTGGGCCTGCCTCAGGCCCATGTCCTGTGATTGTTAAAAGTCTGATCTGGCATGTATATTGGGTTGTTGGGCCCAAGTTTGAAATAGCATGTTGATTTGCTAATGTTTACTCGGTAGACTGAAGTGATTCTTATAACAAATTAATTAAGATTTTTCTTTCCTCTTATTTTAGAGACAAATTAAGTAGATAATTGTAGTTGCTTCTAGGTCGGATTTTAAAAAATAAGGAGACGAGCCTCGCCAAACTAAAATACAAATTTGCGGGTCCCTTTTTAAATGTCTATATTAAAATACCTAGACTTCGGGACGGGCCATTTAGCGAATTTTACGGCCTTCCCCAAAGATAATAATACGATAGTCTCTTTAGGAACGCACTTTTAATAATTTTACCTTCTTAAATACGGGTGCACATTTATGTGACCCAAATCCAAATCTCAACTAAGTAGAAATGTGTCAAAAACTGCGGGTGCACTGGTGTGACGTGGTTCGAGACGCATTTTTACAATATTATAATTCTTATTAAAATAAAAATAAAAGCAGGTTACTAATAAAAGTCACATAAGTTAGAACAAGTTTTGAAATCAGATAAAATCAAATACAACAGTTGAGCGACCGTGCTAGAACCACAGAATCCGGGAATGCCTAACACCTTCTCCCGAGTTAACAGAATTCCTTACTCAGATTTCTGGATCGCGGACCGTCAAATGGAGTCAATAATTTTCTCGATTCGGGATTCAACCGGTGACTTGGGACACCATTAATATCCTAAGTGGAGACTCTGAATCTTAATAATAAATCTCGTTTCGATTGTCCTTTAATTGGAAAAAGGAGGTGTGACAGTGCATTTTTATTTCTTTCCTTTCGCATTTTTATTTTCTTGCAAGAAAGAGCTCCAATATTCAAAAACGGTTATGGAATTTAGTTTTCTTATAAATCTTACTCTTATTATTTTCTCTCATAACTTTACTTATACAGCATTACTATTACTTATCTTAATGAACCAATGAATGTGACATGCAACGAGACAATGGAACAAACGGACATAGATTCAGAGGAAGATGATGTACCAGAAGAGATTGTTAAAGAAGTTAAGAATTTTAAGAACAGACCTAAGTCCAACCTGGATGAGACTGAGATTGTTAACATGGGAGATGCAGAAAACATCAAAGAAACACGAATTAGCGTTCATTTCTCACCATCAGAAAAGGAAGAATATACAGAGTTTCTAAGAGAATATGAGGACATATTCGCCTGGTCGTATGGCGAAATGAATGGTCTAAGTATATCTGTTGTAGCTCACAAATTGCCAACCGATCCAACCTATCCACCGGTAAAGCAAAAGCTCAAAAAATCCATGCTCGATATGAGTCTGAAAATCAAGGAAGAAGTCACTAAGCAAGTCAAAGCTAAGGTTCTCAAGGTAGTAGGGTATCTAACATGGTTATCCAACATTGTAACTATACCGAAGAAAGTTGGGAAGGTCAGGGTCTGCGTCGACTACCGGGATCTCAACCGGGCCAGTCCGAAAGATGACTTCCCCTTGCCAAACATACACATCCTGATTGACAATTGCGATAAGCATGAGTTGCAATCATTTGCAGATTGTTTCACTGGGTATCATCAGATCTGGATGGATGAAGAAGATGCTGAGAAAACGGCTTTCATTATATCGTGGGGAATGTACAGCTACAAGATGATGTCGTTTGGGTTAAAGAATGCAGGGGCCACATACATGAGGGTCATGGCTACCATTTTTCATGATATGATACACAAGGAGATTGAAGTACATGTAGATAATGTCATCATCAAGTCCAAGAAAGCCATTGATCACATGGAAGATCTGAGGAAGCTTTTCAACAGACTGAGAAGATACAACCTAAAACTGAATCCCGCAAAGTGTGCATTCGGGGTTCCAGTTGGAAAATTGCTTTGGTTTGTTATGACTTTTCAAGGAAATAGATCTAGATCCATCAAAGATTAAAGCTATTCAAGAATTACCACCGTCAAAGAACAAGGACGTAATGAGTTTCTTGGGGAGACTTAACTACATTAGACAGTTCATAGCACAATCTACAGTTATTTGTGAGCCGATCTGCAAGATGTTGAAAAAGGATTCTGCCACCAAATGGACCGATGAATGCCTGAAAGCTTTCGATAGAATCAAGGAACACTTATCAATACCACCAGTGTTAGTCCCGTCTGAGCTAGGTAGGCCTTTGATACTCAACATCGTAGTGTTAGATGGTGCTTTCGGTTGCGTCCTAGGGCAATATGATGAAATGGGAAAGAAGGAACAACCCATTTATTATCTCAGTAAGAAGTTCACCCCCTACGAGGCCCGGTATTCTCTGTTAGAACCCATCTGTTGTGCCCTAACTTGGGTGGCCCAAAAGATGAGACACTACTTCTATGCCTATACTATATATCTCATATCAAGGATGGATCCGTTGAAATACATCTTTCAGAAGCCCATGCCCACCGGCAAGCTAGCCAAGTGGCAAATCCTGTTGAGTGAATTCGACATTGTCTACATAACTCAGAAAGCAATCAAGGGGCAGGCACTAGCAGATCACCTGGCCGAAAACCTTGTAGATGGAGAATATGAACCCCTGAAAACGTATTTCCCAGATGAAGAGGTATCCTTACTAGGAGAAGGTATTGCAAAATCCTATGACGGGTAGAGAATGTTTTTCGATGGAGTAGCGAAATTCAAAGGAGTCGGCGTAGGGTTTGTCCTAGTATCAAACATCGGTCAACATTATCTGGTGTTTGCCAAGATCAGATTCCCGTGCACCAACAACATGGCCGAGTACGAATCCTCCATCTTAGGGCTCAAGATGGCCATTGACATGAATATCCAAGAGTTGCTAGTAATGGGGGACTCAAACCTACTCATACATCAGGTACGAGGAGAATAGGCGACCAAGAATTCCAAGATACTCCCTTATCTGCACCATGTGTAGGAGTTGAGAAAGAGGTTCATAAAAACAGAGTGCCAGCATGTTCCCAGAGTCCAGAATGAGTTTGCCGATGCATTGGCTACCCTATCGTCCATGATACAGCATCCAGATACAAACTTCTTGATCATATTTCGGTGAAGATCCATGATCAGCCAGCCTACTGTGCTCTTGTCAAGGAAGAAGCAGATGGAAAACTCTGGTTTTACAACATCAAGGAATATTTAGCAAAAGGAGAATACCCAGAACTTGCAAACACCACTCAGAAGCGCACACTTCTAAGTTTGTCTAACAATTTCTTTCACAGCGGAGGAATCCTATATAGGAGGACTCCTGATTTGGGATTGTTAAGGTGTGTCGACGTAAAGGAAGCATCTAAACTGCTAGAGGAAATTCATGTCGGGACATGTGGTCCACATATGAACGATTTCGTCTTAGCAAAGAAGATTCTCCGAGTTGGTTACTTTTGGATGACCATGGAAAAAGACAGCATCCAATATGGAAAAAGACAGCATTGCATAAGGCTTCCATTCTACCTTTCGAGACTGAGCTCTATCTCCATATGTATTCTCCGCATTGCATAAGGCTACCATTCTACCTTCCGAGACTAAGCTTTGTCTCCATCTGCATTCCTGCATTGCATAAGGCTACCATTCTGCCTTCCGAGGTTAAGCACTACCTCCATCTGCATGGTTGCAATATCACCACATTTATTTACACCTGCCTCGACTGAAACATCGCCACTTTGTTTATGCTTTGCATGGCTGAAAGATCGCTACTTCATCGGCTGAAAAATCACCACCTTTATTTACAACTGCACTGGCTGAAATATCGCCACTTCATCAACTGAAAAATCACCACTTTATTTACATTACACGGCTGAAAGATCGCCACCTTCTGCATTGCATGGGCTGAAAGATCACCAAATACTGCATCTCATGGACTGAAATATTGCCAAATTATCCAAAGGTGTCATTTTTCAGAGGCACCATTTTCATAGCACGAGAACGCCATGCCATGGCCTGAGCACCCATTTTAATCTCTTGCATATCATTATTCCAAGGCATCATAGTTCGGAGGCATTATTCTCATAGCCCGAGAGCATCATTTCATGGCCTGCGAATCCTTTATTATACGCTTCATGGCCCAGGATGTCATGGTATGAGGACGTCATCCTAACCGTCCAAGGACAGCATTCATGGTCTGACGGGAAATTGCATCATATTTAAATTTCGCACAATGTACACTTGCATTGCTTATTTGCAGGAAAACCGGCGAGCAACGACCGTCTCAGCAGGAGTGATCCCGCTCTAGTTCCCGCAACCCTATTAGGCTTTAACCATCCATCCCAACCTGAATATCGCATCCGTTCTTGAAAAACCTCCATCGGCATATTCCACCGACGGATCTTGAACTACATACGGCCTAATTCTTGAAAGACCAGGGATATGTAGGCAGCTCAAGAACTAGAGCACGGTCAAATTCTTCAAACTATTCCATTCGGTCAAATTGGCCATCATATCTTTACCCGCCAACTCTTTCATCCTTCCCAGGTAACAGCTTGTTTGGATGGTTGTTACCTATCGTATCATATCGTATTATTACTTTAAATACAATATATTTTTTTATTGTTACTTAAATTTTGTTGTATCGTATCGTTAAATCTATCGTTACATAACGATGAAATGTGCCACTTTATGTAACGACCGATTTGGTATGATCGCATCATTTCCTTGTGTTTTTCTCTCAATCTTACCCTTCATTATTATTAAATAATTTTATTTTATTATTTACCCTACCTTTTTATATACCATATCATAATTTTTCTTTATAATATTACAAATTTATTCATCGTATCACAGGTGCGTGATACCATAAAACGATGCCAAAACGACACAATCCATCCAAACATTTTATTCATCAAATGATACAGTACAATACAATACAATACAATATGATACATTAAGAAACGATACGTAACAACCATCCAAACAAGCTGTAAAGAGGGACAGCTGTTGATACCCAATTTTTTCTTGTGTATTTTTATATTCAAAATACTTTCAAAATAGCATATGTATACATATATAAGTGTGTCCAAATGTTTTAATATTTTTCCTAATTTTTAAAAGTTTTTAAAACAATTTATTGTCCTATTTCAGCAGTACAAAAACCAATAATTATAACTCAAATTATCATTTTTGGTGATTAATTTATTTTATTCTCATATTTATCCAAAAATATAGCTAAGGTAATTTTTTTGCACATTTTTACTAATTTATTTAGTATTTTTAAAGCTAAATTACATATAATTATAATATTAGCCTATTTTAAGAATTAATTATGTTTATAATTACAAATTTGATTCCAGTATTTTTAATTTGATATTTACATATTAGTAATTGATTCAGTATTTTTAATTTATTTCCAAAAATTATTTTACTATTTTTATAAAATAAAAAGGGAAAAAATAGCTATTTACAATCTAGCCAGATTTCATTTCAATTGTAGCCCAAAGTCTGTCCCAATAAAATCCCATTATTCGGCCCAAATCCTAAGTTCACTCGACCCACGACCCACGACCCACTAAAATAACCCGCCCGGACCTTTTTCTTTTAATCCCAGCCGCCATTGATCTAATAGATCAACAGCTCACACTCATTCTTTCCTTTTTTAATTTATCAACCCCACAAACCCTAACTCATTTTCAATTATCTGCTGCCTCTGAAACCCTCCCCTCTATTAAACACTTTCGAACCTTCTCTAACCCCAGCCACCTCCGCCCTGAAATCCATCGGAATATATGGCCATCAAAGTTATAGAAGTCTTACACCTACCTCATAGTGCTCTTACGTGCCTGATACCTGAATATTCGAGGCCTGACTATGAAGGGTTGAACCCAGACCACCGTTGATTTGAGGTCTCAGGGTCATATTCGGCCTTACTACGGCGTATCAAAGTTGTTTGAGCCTGGTTCTGACCTCTCCGACTCAGATAGGTGACCTCTCAAAGCCTTTCTCATTTCTAGGGCTCTTCTGAAACCCTAACCCTTCGAGGTTGTCTCCGATTTCTTTAGATCCATTGTGTATCTATGCGCTCCTTGAGTTTTCAAATGATTTCCCTAACTTTTCCTTCAAAACATTACTTTCAAAAAACATTTCTTTTCGGATCTAGGGTTTTATGAAAAGTGTTTAAGTATTTTTATGATCTTTCTTTGTCATTCGTGTGTATTTGTCTCTACTGTGTTCTTGAATCATGTTCTTATATGCTTCTCTTACTATGTTTTCCAATATTATGGTCTCGTATGCTTTTCTACTGCGCTCTTATGTTTTCTATACCCCGTTCTTGTATGTTCTTTTACTGTATTCTCTATACTATGTTCGCATATGCTTTTCTACTATATTCTGGTATTTTATTCTACCATGTTCTGTTATGTTATGCCTACTATATTTTTGCTACTATGTTCTTACCTGTTACTTTGATATCATGTTTTCTCATGAGTTTCTGTTGCTGATAGAAGCATGCAAGAGGCTTCAGTTCTTCTCTAAAACCTCTGACCCTGTTTCGACCACTTGTCTTCTCATCTTTGTACTTGAATCAAGGTGGAAACCCTAGAATTTGGGGATTCTGCCAAGTTTGATCATGTGATGTCATTAAACTAGGGTTTTTATTTATAGAATCCCTAACTCTTTCAAACCAACTTCAGGTCTCTGAATTGAGTTTCGACTTCTTTGTTTTTGTGTGATTCTGACCAATTTTTACTAAACTCTGGATTTCTCTATTGATTTTACAAGTAACATGACAATTTCTTCTTTCATACTTAACATACTCACATGCTCTTGATATATGATGAATTTCCTTCTAAATGATTTTCAAATTTGCAATTAGTTCAAGCTTCTTTCTAAATATAGCCTGATTGATTTCTTTCCATTGTTTACTGATTTTCTATGTGACTCGACCTTTCTTCATCTTCTCTGACTTGGTTCATTCATACAAAATCTTAGACCATTTGATTTACTGGTTGTTAATTAATCTACTTACCTTATTTTCACAAAACCGTGTATATCAAAACTTTGTCCTTAAATAACTTTTATGTATTCACCCCTAATTGCCTACTTTGCACAAAGTGTTTGATTAATTTCTTTCCTTAATTGGTTTATACCCGATTCAATCCGAATCCCTTAATTAAAGGGAGTCTTGTGTAATTGATTGACAATCAGTTCTTCAACTATTTTCTTACTTTATTTCCTCATGATTTCTACACTATAAATACACGGCTCATTAACACACAGCACACGATTAACAATCTTACACTACACTTCACAATCTCTTCTGAACTCATACTCTCTCACAATAACATTCTTTTCTTGTCTACATTGTGGCCTGTTTACGAGACCTACTGATTTTCTTTGTTTGTTTGCTTTGAAACTGGTATGTCCTGATTTAAGTTTCAGCATCATCACAATGTGTTTACTTACAGCTTTTGTATCCATGTCTACTTTACTGCTTTTGCAGAGTTAAAATGCTTAAACTAGCATGATAATCTTTTCTGTTTGTTTCTGCTATGAATCCTTGCTCCCTGCCCCCTCCCCCCTATGTGTTTTGAGTTACAGTATAAAGCATGGAAATATGTGAATTATTGTCTATGATTTGAATTTGATCCCTTAAAGGATCCTAACTTCTAAACAATGTGTTCTAATAGGCTTATAGGGTATGCTAGCATTCCTCATTGCTGAATATGCCCACCAGCCTGTCTTTGCTCCTTTATTACCTCCCCATCCCTATACCCCTATGTGTATTAATGTAAATTGTTTTCCATTTCCCTTACCCCTTCAGAATCTTGCACCTGCACTCTCTCTTAGTCTCTAAGTTTTGCCCCTCCCCCCCCCCTCCTGTGAGCCTTGACTTGGGACCTTGAGTTCCCTCTGAACTTGGACACTTGAGGGTTGGCCCTTCCACACTGCACTATGTCTAATTTGTAATGCATTTAGGTGTGAGCACTACCTGGAGCCCCTATGAGGCTCTTAGGGAATTCTGACACATCCAAATGTGAGAAAGGCTTTGGATCATGATCTCTTGGAGTTGGTTGCTCTCATATTTCAAACATGGAGTTTGAATTAGGCTCTGCTTGGTTGTACTTTTTAATTTCTAATGTATTTTTCTTTTCTTATTTCATTCTGGGCTATAATAACTTGTAATAAACTCTTGGGGATGACTAGTGAAAAAGGGAGGGTAACCATGTATGCAAAAAGGGGTAGATAACCTGCATATAGGATTTCTAATTTCAGCATTCTCATATAGATAACTTGCCTATAGGATTTCTAATTTCAGCATTCTCATATAGATAACGTGCCTATAGGATTTCTAATTTCAGCATTCTCATATAGATACCATGTTTATAAGGTTTCTAATTTCAGCATTATCATATAGATACCATGACTATAGGATTTTTAATTTCAGCATGTTCACATATTGATGTCATATCTATAGGATTTATACATTCTTATGTATAGATACCATGTCTATAGGATGCACATGCATGTAGAAAATATGCCTATAGGTCCTTTCTGATTCTTGCATATCCACTCCTCTTTAGGCAAATATGTTTATAGGTCTTAATAACCAAATGCAATCAGATGTCACGTTCGTAATAAAATGCAACACCTAGATATCATGTTGTAGGTTTTATGCATTTTTTCCATGTCTATAAAGTGTTTAAAATAAACAACGCATAGAAGGCATGCCTACAGGAACTATCAACCAAGTCTAAAACGTTTCCACTCGCTTATGAGTCTAAAATCAGTAATAACGTTTGCATAGCCTGTAACATTTGCCAAAGTTTGCTTTTCTTTAATAATCTGGTAACCCCTCTTGATCAGTATGTATTCAATTACTTCATTGTTTCTGAAATCAATAGGTATCATGCCTATAGGACTTTTTTCCCACACCTAGGCAAGCCTTAGGTGAAGTTCATAAACTGCATCAGTCTTTATCAATTACAACCAGCAGGCAGGCCTAGTTCGGACTTCTTATCTAAAAAAATATGTGATAAATAAGCCTGCCCCAACTTCTAAGTTTTAATCAGACCCTAAACAGTACATGAAGACATGCTAAACTATGTGCCTTCTTCAGTTTAAAGGAGGTTTGTCTGAGCCTTTGTCTGTTTATATGCTTTCCCAAACTTGCTATATGTGTTTTGGTTTGTCGCCTAGTATTTTTACCTTTTGAAACCACAAATAAAGCCAATATCTCCTCCCTTTAGGATTAGTAATCCCAAATACCTCCGGGATTGATAGGATCGGGGTGGGTAATAGCATGCAATAAGTAAACGAGACTATTCCTCTCTCTAATACTTTAACGGGGTGGGAAATAGTAGATATGGATATGATGACCACGTGATAACACCACGCGTAAGAGTAATTATCGGGTGTTATATAGGGTGATCCATATTATTAATAAACCTAGGGCCCCCCCTTCCCTTTGTTCTTTGTTTCATTTAAATATTTTAAAACGTTTCTTCTAAGAAAATCAACTCTATTTAATGTTTTCTGACTTTGTTTATTTCTATCCTTTATATGAAAAATCCCCTGTTATTTGAAGTCCTACTTGCCTATGTGTTATTTGCACCTTAAGTCACAACAATAGCTTGGCCGGGAATCACACTAGTGGATTCTGAGGGGTGCCTAATGCCTTCCCCTTGGAATAATTTCAAGCGCTTACCCTATCTATGGTTCTACAAATTAAACCCTTCTTAGTGTCCTAATGCACTTAAATCATTAGGTGGCGCCTTTTCAATTCCAAAAACCCAATTCCAAAAAGGGATCGAGTTTTCCTCCCAAATGTCATAAACCCGATTTTGCAAAAAAAGGAGGTGCAATAGTGGGAATGGTTGATGTCATGATTAAGAAAGCTAATAGCACCCTTGTTCCAATGATCTTAGCTATGATTTACCGAGCCTTAACCATTTTCCAAGAAGGGGGAAGATTCTTCCAAGGTTGTAACCTGCTACTACAATTGTGGATACAAGAACATCTTTGTCACCGTGTCGGGTATATGAACTACGGCATGACTGGTTTGAATTGTATCGAAGATTATGAAAACCGAGTGGCGGATGTTGAATTTCCAAAAGGTACAGAGGCTTGGTATGCGCACTTGAGTTCTTTAACTTCGGACAAAATTAAGTGGACTTTCGGATGACTCCCAGTCACTGAGGTCATCTACATGTCAGTCGAGGTGTGCTATCTTCTCCTAATGGGTCTCTGAAGCATTCAGCCGTATGCTCCTCACAGGGTGTTGTGCCAACTGGGCAGGTTTCAAACTATTACCCATGACGAAGATCTGAGCTGACAAGTCATCGAATTGAGTCCAAAAGTTGTATTCCCAGAAGGAAAAGTTCGTAAAATTTGGAATGAGTGCAGATTTCTAGAACCTAAGACTCTAGTGCGAGATTTACCTAAAGGTGAGGTAGACCCTAATTATATGACTTGGTTCGGTAAAAGGTTTCAAATTCTTCAAGAGCCCAAAAGGCCTGCTAAAAGGCCCCACGTCCAGCAATTCACTGACGACTCACATGAGCAATGGAACTGGTTGACGAAAGAGGCAAGTTATAGGGCTAAGATAAGTAAACTGGAGGGAAAAATCAGGGACCTCAAATTTGACAATGGTGTCCAAGCTGCTGCTGATGAAGGGGAAAAGAAGAAGCTGGCTCAAGAAAATGAAGCCCTTAAATATTAGATCCAAAAGATGAAAATAGCTGCTAAAAACCATGAAAGAAGTCGAGTAGATGAAAGGCTTATAAGTGGTCTTAGAAAGAAAGTAATTGAGTGTCAAGATGACTTAGAAAAATCTGAGGCTAGTCTAGCAAAAGCCCGAGCACATCTAAAAAATAATGCACAAGGACAAGCGGAGTATGTGTGGCAGTTGAAAAGAAAATACGAGGGAACGGTCACCGATTTGAAGAGAAAGCTCACTACCCTCGAAAATGAGATATCCAAACAAGCTAGGAGCTTCAAAGCTGAAAGGGACCATTGCTATGTCGTAATGTCCCAGATGGAGGAAGATATGCAATAGTTACAGAGTTGAAATCATCATGACACTCAGGTGCTAGAAGCTAGGACTCAGCAAATCGGGCGTTTGCTCCAAGAAAAATGTGTCATCCGAGAGAGGGTTAGAGCCATTGTCGACTACATCACCGTGAAGTGTCAAGAATGTGAAGACATGACTAGAACCACTTTCTCTGCTGCGGTTATGACATTTGTTCACCAAATAATGAGTGATCTGGAGCATCTTCATGGGGATCTTGCACAGAGGCCCGTGGCAAGACCGAATGATGTCCCACGGGCCCAGGAGTCGAAGCACTTATGTACTCATAATTTTCATTTATCGAGTTTGTACTTCAGTTGTTGTTTTGATTCTGTTTGTAGTTGTTAAAATTCCAAAAAATGAGTATGTTAGAGTATTTTGTAATAGAAAAGTATAGGATTTTTATTAATGAAAATTGAAAATTCTCAAAAATTGTTTCCTTATTTTTTGCATTTTTTTCTTGAACTACATAGTGATCTGATTCATGCGACGTCATGATGCGTAGGCAAACCCATCAGATACGGACATGATTTTGTAGATAACTCAAATAAAAGATGAATGTGGAAGGAAAGAACCGAAAGAAAAAACAAAAGAGAGTCAAAGGAAAACCAAAAGAAAAACGGGAAAATGGGGCAAAGGCAAGAAAAGAGAGGAAAGAAAAGAGGGGGAAATGGGAATAAGAGGAGAAGCATTAAAGAGACAAAGTGGAAATACAGAAAAATTGGAGAAAATAAATGAAATTCGAGATGAAACACGCAACCGTTGCAAAATATGTAGAAACACATTTAACTGTATAGGTGCATCATACCCCCAACGTGCGATTCCCTATGTGTTAATTGTCTCGAACTAACCGGTTTGTTGTGTTTGTATTCAGTCAGGATCTATAGTAGGGTGGTTGTCTTTGTGGCACTCTGGCTTCGCATTGTACGCGGTAAAATCAGAAGACTTGATTTTTGCTATCAAGACAATTTTGGAAGCTTTCCCCGGGACCCCGAGGCTGGAAGGCCACGACCGAGTTCTCGGCCTCAAGGCTCATCGATGTCCGAATTAAAGGAAGCAGGGCACGAGGTCAGGATAAGAGAAGAGGTCTCCTAAGCACATGGCTACACTTGACAGGGTCGGTCGATCTGTAGCCTACTGAGAGGACTTGTGTCAGGCCGTCCCATCTTTCTAATCTTGTAAATAATATATACATACTTTACCGAGTCCCCTCGCCTATATAAAGGGGACTCACCATTCCTTGTAAAGGACTAATGTTTCTCCATTTCTCCACAATGCAATAATATATCTCTCTCTCTTTCTTCTAGGTTATCAGTCTTCATCGACCCCGAGGTCACCTTAGCACTTTAGTGTTTATCCGTTTGTTCTTCATTATTTAGTTCAAGATTGATAATATAGAGCTTTGTTTACCTATATCATTATCTGTTATCCCCTTCCCGACTAACCTCGATAAGCCCGAGATAGGCTCGAGGCCTAGCTCTGAGATATCTACTGGCTGGCCTTACCCCCGGCAACGTCCCCCTACTGGTTCGATCACAACTTTGGTTAACTCGATACTTACTGTTTACTTCACATTTTAGCACTAATCACCCTTACAAACTAGCTCGGGAATAGATCACGTATTTTTAGAGTCCCATTTATAAATTTAATTATTGTTACTATTTTCACGGTAAACAGTTTGGCACCCACCGTGGGGTTAAAAATAATAGTGATTATTCTCTTGTTAGTTTCGTCACTTAAACGCACAATATCTTTCACACTTTTTCTTGCCCAAGATCTTTCGATTTCAGGTTAATGATCAGCTCGATAAGGGAAATCGAGGACGATAACCCCAAAAATTGCAAAGAAAACAATATGGTTGTTCTAACGGCTGGCACGACAACACAAGACCTTGATAATGCATCTAGATTGGTTCAAATGGACGCGGATCTGTATGCCGCACAGCGGGCTAATGAAGTCTCGCATACCGATAGCGGCACGCAGCAACCAACAGGAAGCTCGAAAAATCCTAGCCTCGGTAGAACGGGAAGTTAATTTTTACATTATTTTTGAAATATTGCAGGAACAGCATTTGGCTATCTCTCAGCTACGGAGTCGCTCAGAGACTCTAGGCGCGATAGCACCCAACATATCTCCTCACTTCGAGCCAGTAACCGAGATATCAAGCGACGACGAACCGACAACCTATCCTGTAGCAGTGAAGATGCTGGGACACCTCATCATAAAGATCGAATCATGCTCACGAAGACTCCTACAGCAACCATCCCCCAAAGATACGATCCCAGAACTCATTTCGCCGAAGTCGAAAATGATGAAATTTCCCATGAGCGACAGGACCTCAAGTCCTCATGGGTGTACCACCACTCAAGCAAGCCCATCCAGGAATGCCGACCTCCAAAATGAGGAACTAGAGCCCATCCCGATGAGGAAATTTGAAGAAATTCCCCCAGAAGAAACCACGATGCGGCATCATTGTTCGACATCTAATCTCGAGGACCCGCTCACCGTACTAGCGCGATCCTGGAAGCACACACCAACGCCATCAAAATAATGCCAAAAGGAATCAATGCACCGAAGGACGGGAGAAGAAGAAGAAATAAAATATCACGTGAAGCCGCACTCCGCTCTCTGACAAGACAAACGAGACTGCTCCCGGTTCCGAATAGTAGGGCGGCGTGGACCTTCGCCCAAAACCTAAACAAAGCATACCCGGTGACTCCAAAGCAGTTCAAGCGAAGCTTGGTCGAATATCCGGTCGAGGCTTGGTCATATACCAGCAACCAACACCAGACCCAAGTCAGAGCCATGGACAACCCTCAAAAAACTCCTCGGGATCGGCTTATCCTGGTAGATTCCCAATAGAGAAGCCGACACTGAATGAATGGAGCCATCATCCACACGACACGAACGAAAGAGACGATTCGAGGTACAGCGCATCCCACAATAACAAGGCAGTAGCCCGAAGAAGACACCTTCGAGGAACCTCCAATGTACCAAATTCAACAAGACGCAGCCGGTAAGGAAGCCTCGCTCGATAAAGCTCGACTTCAATGTTGCAGTTCCAAGCATAATGGTCACCATAAGTGAAGCCGGGAACTCCGGGTGGCTCGTATCTATTCAACCAAAACCCCTCCAAGAAAACCATGGCCCACCACGAGAATCATGAAATGCTCGGAGTTACGAACCCAAAAGAGCAGCAACTACTCCATTCAACAAAGGTAACCAAAAAGCATCGCCAAGCAAGCAAACCCGAATCTAGCTCCACGGATGAGAGGAAATCGGAAAAAATAGAGCCGGCAAGCTGCGGCATATCTTCACAATTGTTAAAGGGTGGTGGCACCCCGTTAAGATTCGTATAACGTAGAATGCAAGTGCCCGTCACTAGAAAGGGATGGTCCCGGGGAATACTCCCCAAGGACACCCTCTCGCTCGAGGGAAAGGACGCCGAGATTCCACTTCGGCATCACATTAATGTATTGGTAATCCCTTCTTTCATTCAAACTCATTTCAAATAAAACATACATTTATAAGTACAGGTGTATCGGCCAAAATTATACCGACGATGTCGGGCCAAAGCCAATAGGACGATCCGAACCAACGTCGCTCTCGAGCAGGACTGTTGATATGCCCTCAATGGCGATTGCCACAATAACCAAATATCTCCCCATGCGCGGCTTGCCAGAGTTCAGGCTAATACGTCGAGCGACGCAGGGCACAGACACTTTGTACAGACAACAGTGAATACACCACCCGGGATGCAATTCCGATCCCGCTCCTCCAAAGGTGTAAAACGTCGTGACAGATGCAGGGCCAAAGAATCTAGCTACGAGCGACGGGAGGAGATCCCTCGGCCAGCGCTGCCCTTAAATGTGGCCAAAGGGTAAGGACAATCACGTCCTCGGCCAGGCTTGGTCAGATGAGGAGGACGATTGCCGCGGAGCTTACTCCCCGACACGCAGTTTCCTTTGATTATTTCCTTTCTTTTCTTGTTGCTAATCTGTAAGCAGGCAGTAAGATGTGGCATTCAATAGCTCTGGATCTCGCTCGAGGATCCTCGGCCACCACGGGACCCGCCAGGCATTCTTTCCTCGATCGGGTTTTTATCAGGAAGAAGGTTCTGCCTACAAGATTATTAGCAGAACTGTATATCCCCGGGGAAAGGACCCTACGAGTTCATGATCCTCTTCCTCACCTAAAATTTTCCAATATGGAATCATACAAGTACATCGGATAATCAGGGGAGTCACACCCATGTGGAGCAGACTCACAGCAACAGGACAACATGTATTTACAACTTATATTTTTGCCAGGCAATAAAGAATTTCTTTTAAGCATTTGACGCCTCGAAGAAAAATATTTCCGCTTTTCTTGAGCGAAAAACCTCTCCATTAAATGCATCCCGAAACACTCGGAGACAAAAACAATTTGGCACCCCTACGACCCCAGTATCGAGGCTCCGGGATCACAAAGCCCTCGTGATATGTCTCCAAGTCTATAAAAGGCAGTATTCAAGCCTAAACTGATCCGATATATTCAGAGACTCAACATGGGCAATTTGACAACTTACGCGACCCCAGGATCGAAACTCCAGGCTCACCAAGCCCCGGAAAACAACTCTGAGCTCATGAGAAGCTGTCTTCAAGCAAACTCGATGACTCAGAGGTTGTCACTAATCGCCACGCGCTGGAAAATCCAAAATTGTAAGATCCTAACGGGCAGCTTCGGCAAAACCAGATCTTTTCTCCATACACTGTAAGACCTCAACAGGCATGGCAAACTGTATGAACTCAAAGAGATTGGAAAAATCCCGTAGTTTAGGCTATACGTCGCATTTGTAAGAATCCCTAAAGGGCATACCCTCGGCGTAGACACCTAAAACTGCCTCTCAGGAACAAAAATGGCCCCGGCCAAACATACACGACTCCGGTCGAAATAACTGCTATAGAATAAAAAATATGACTCGAGGACGCCCGACTGTTGCTAAAAATCCTCTGAATCTACTTTGAAAAGAACCAGTTAAATACAGGCTTCCCTCAACAGGAAAAAAATGAGTCCCGACCATGTCGGCTCCAAAATCGCAAAAGCGTCAATCTACTAGACCTATGAGATATGAACCTTCCGAGGTGCTCAAAACATCACTAACTACGACTTAAAATTGAGGTTCTTTTAGAACCGACGACGGGTCAGGAAAAATAATCAATAAGACCTTAACAAGAGGAAACAAAACCTACAAAAAGCCTCCAGGCCTCACATCAAACAGTGTAAGTGCCATTGTCACCGGCTAAGCAAGCCTCCGGGCCTCACACCGAAAGTTCTCTACGACCATCAGCTTGAAAATTGACAACTTGAGGATTAAAGTGAGCTCGAATCGTAACCCGATTCGGAGACCGGATCCAAAATAGTTAAATTAATCAAAGCCTCCGTGCCTCATATCAAAAGGTCTCTACGACCAAACAGCGTAAGTGCCATTGTCACCGGCTAAGCAAACCTCTGGGCCTCATACTAAAAGGTCTCAACGACCAAGTAGCAAAAAGGCTCCCATTGCTGGCCAAGAGCTCAAATGAGATTTAAGGGTTGATTACAGCTCGAACCGCAACACGACTCGGAGACTAGGCCCAAAAGTCATTATAATCCCTAGAGTGTGACAGCAATGCCGCTTTCTCCAAACGAAACCTCCGAAAAGATCAAAGGGTCGATTACAGCTTGAATCACAATGCGACTTGGAGACTAGACCCGAAAAATCGCCAAACACCCAAAGGCAGAGAATGAAAGTCATTATCACCAACGAACTCGAGGGTAAAATAAGCTCGTGTCAGGATCCCAACTCGAAGACTGAACCCGAGGGCAATTCAATCACAATACACCTAAAAGCACGACCCAAACGACACTATCAACAGCTGAGATAAATATCTAGGCCGCGGGCCCGCAAAATCGCTTTGGTCCAGGAGCGCAAAGGGTCATCACCGTCCGCCCATACAGGCAGGAAAAAGCTGGAAGGACGATCAAAGCTCTAGCCATAACACGACTCAAGGACAGGTTCCACTAACATGTATACACGATCAAAAGCAACATTGGAAAAAGGGTACAAAAGGAATAATGCTTTAAAATTCTTCTTACATTACATACGACAAAAACATTCTCCATCTATAGGCACGCCCTGTGCGCGCCGGAAACCAAGTTACAAAATGGTAGAATCTATATTTGGCGCCAAAGGGCTACAACCCATTAAGAACGCCCTCTGCAACGCCCACAAGACTGAGTGTCGCACTCGTCCACCTTTGCTTGAGCCAATTCCTCCGACAGAATAAAGCCTCTCGCTCCAACTTCCTCAAACACTTCTCTCCGGCATTGGTAGTGAACATATTCCTCGATCCACTTCTCACGATCAAGGGCTTGCCCCAACTCAAATTGAGTGTCAGCAACCTATTTTATGCAAATTGTCATCTCACGATCCTCCCTGTTTCGGCTCAGCGTCGCTTCCGCCCGGGTATCAATTATCTCGGCCCTGACCTTCGAGAGGTCAGACTCTAGTCTCTCGATCATATCCGCCTGAACCTTGGCATTACTACGGGATAAGTTGAGCTGGGCCTCGAAGGCAGGGATCCTAGCTGAGGCACTCATCTCCTCCAAGGCTTGAGCCCGCACTTGGCCCCTTAGTTCCTCGCAAGCTGCCCTGACACAGTTCACATCACCTTTAAGGTACTCCAAGGCCTCTGTCTTTTTCTGCAGCTAATACGGCAAGAAGAAGTTAGCCTTTAAATTAAAAAGAATCAAAGAACACACTACAGAAAGTTACCTGCTATTTGATCTCCGATATGCCTCATATCGCCAATGCTGCAGCTCAACTTCTTTCTCCTTGCAAAGAAGCCTAAGGGATTCTCCCTCATCCTGGCCTTATGACGAGACAACTCGAACTTACGCCTATCACAGGCCTGCACAGGGAAGATTCAATAAAAATAGGAAGATACAGGATATGAAAGAAATATGCACTAACTCACCGCGAAGTGAAGATGGCAGATTTCCTCCAGATCAGAACATGTCCCTGATGGTACTGCTCCTGCAACCCCGGAAGAACCGACCTCGGGCATAACATGCTCGCTCGAGGGAGCCGCTTGCCGAGAAATAGGCACCCCGAGGACAGCCGACTCGGGCAATTCCCCGCCTTCAGAAGCACGCTTCCAGCCAGCGCCACTAAAAGCTACTTCGCATCATGGGACCCGAACCCTCTTGTTGCTACCATCTCTCGGCTCAGAGGCCGATGACTCCATCTCCTCCCCGGGAAAGCGCTGCCTCGCCTCGAGAAACCACTTGATATCTACAAAAAATGGTGAATCCAGCATAAAAGAAATGGGAAAATGTTGCCCCGAGTGCGTATCAGCGGGAGAAAAGCAACATATGCACGTACCTTGATGATACAAGCCCCACCTGATGTGAGATATGGCTCGCCACCTGCATTCGTCGCAAGACGAATGGGTCACCAACCGCCGAACCCAGCCGGGCAAATCATGAACTTGGCCCGGTATCCATAAAGTTTCTGCAACAAGGGAAATAACACTGATTACTCGGCCGATTTTTGCCACGAACAAAATCTAAAAGAGCGGCAAAGCGCCTCACTTACGTGCATGATTCCACCTTTCAGGGAATGGCATAAACTCAACAGGAATGATATCGGTCATCCTAACTCGAACAAACCAAATAGCTCACTCTCGATCTCTGCCTCAACAACGAAGGGCGTGGGCGAATGACCCCTCAAGTTTAACAGTCCTCGATGGTGGAAACACCGATATAGCTTGATGAGATGATCGAGTGTGAATTCAAGTCCGGCTTTTTCCACAAAGAATCTCATCACCAGCACTGTTCGCCAAAATGACGGATGAATCTACGCCAGGATAACCCGATACTTCAAGCAAAAACCGAGCACGACCTTATCAAGAGGGCAAAAAGCAAAGGGGTATAGGTACACGTTCAAGAACCCATCAGCTGAGTCCGTGATGCCTTCACTTGGGGAAAGCACCCACAGGTTCATCCCCTCAATTCACCCGCAGTATCGCCTCGCCATATCCAGGTGTTCCTCTCTTACCAAGGACGCTGACTCCAGAATGAAATCCTTCGACTCTCCAGCACCGGGAACAGCATTCTCCGCCCCTTGCCCTGGTTCCGAGGTGGTCGCCATGACTGAAGCAGAACTAACAAAATGAAGTAAAGAAGCACAGACGCTTCTCGTACTTTGAAAAGATAGGGAGCCCTATGTCGAAATAGAATAACAGCGAGTCACTTGCTAGATAGGGAGCCCTATACCCAAAAATAGTGGAGTCTCATAAAAGGGCCGAAACCACCCCTCTTATATACAAGAGGCAACGGCGAATCACTTGCTAGATGTAAGCTCCAGGAAGACAAGGACCTCGATGCAAATTAATGGATTCATGCCCGACCTAGGAAACGTCCTCCAACGGATAACTAAGCTTGATGGATCATGCAAATTATCTCCATGCTCGAGATAAGCGGGAGGTGCACCCAGGATCGCTATTCCCTCTCTGGAGGAGCAAACCCCGGGAGCTCCGATCTCCAAAGCTCCACGAGGTTCCAAAGAAGCGCCTGCACGTAGGCAAACTCCTCAAACGGAAGCCAACCTTACACTCTTTGAAAGAGTTATCCACATCAAAATCAACAAGGCCCACCGAGGCACCCAAGGATGACCTTCATTCGAGGTATCATTACCGAAGACCCCGACATTTGATGCAAGATCTCCAAACGATCCTGAAAGCCACGACAACTCGAGCTTATCCGGTCGGTACTCCATCAGTCCAAAGTACGACAAAAAAGAAAGTGGGAAAGAGCCTTGCCAATCAGCTGGAGACTAGAACGAGCTACCACAGCAAGTTACAACGGCCAATAAACAAAAGATGGCATTCAAAAATCCTGAAGGGTGTAAAAGCAAACAAGCGTCAAAAAGAAAACGGAAAACTATCTCATGTGGCCAGAAAGGACCGTCTAAACCCAGATCAATTAGGGCTCCGGGGTACCCGAAGATGACCTACATCCGGGTCAGTACCCCCGGAGGCCCAGAACTCAACGCGCAATCTCCGAATAACCCGGGAGACTCTTGCAAGAACCAATCCATCAGGTCGACCCAATGTTGTCCCGAAGGACGATAATGGGATCGAAATGAGCACATGTCAATAGGCAAGAAATCAAAACAAACACTCACTCAGCGATTAACAACACAAAGGAATACATTTGAAGAGCCTTGAAAGGCATGAAAGCATAAGGAAATAGAGCAAATTCGAAAGCAGAGGTCTACAAAGTTCATTTCTCATTTATAAAGTTTCAATACAAAAGCCCCTGAGGGGTCACATCGTTCGATTACAACCTCGGAGGGTCTTCACATACAAAGTACAACAACCTACCAAAGGTTCCCAATGCAAGTACGACGAAAGAGAATACATGAGGAAATGGCCTCAAACCTACTCTACCCTCGAAGGAAGTATCTCCAAGATCACCCCCGAAAGCCCTGTCTCAACTGTCCACTTTGATGTGGCCGAGGAAGAGCAACCAGGGAGCAGGAAGGGACGACAAAGCGCCACAGCTCTCCAAAGCTCGAGGATCCTCTTTGGACAAGGAAGCTTCGGAGAGAGAGCAGGCCAAACAATCCTCGATCCTGCTTGCACGACTACTTCAAATACACTTCTTCAAGCATCAAGCCTTTCAATCTCCCGACTCGGTGCAGAGTTCCACATCGAGCTGGGGTATGAAGATGAGTAGCGGTGGATATTACAAGCCCCCTTTTGAGCAGTGGTGCATAATCCGAATAGCCATCTATGCAAAGGCAAAACCAACTCTCCACCCATCGCCATCTCGAGCCAACGGTAGAAGCAGAGGCCAACGTACCAACGACCATAGCAATATCAGAACGATATGTTAATGTTCAATAAAGGAAGACCCCGGTAGAAGGCCTCAACGCGGCCCCGAAGATCTCCTCCAAACAGCCTTGAGATAGAAAGTTCCCATCATGACAATCAAAGGCAAAAGAAGATGATGGGAAGAAAGAAGCAGAATATACCAGCGAAAGTGTTGAGATGAAAGATGCAATGCCAAAAAACACCCTTATTTATAGGGGGAAACGACACGATCATCGATGCTCTAAAAGATTGACCGACGGGTGTAATTACTACCTCCTTGAAAAAATGAACCGACGGCACTACTTTTGCTTAGAGGAGCGGAAATGATAGGGCATCGTGCAGAGATCTATAAGACACACCCTCTATAACAGAAGATTGCGCCGCGATCTGAATCGCCATTATAGCGTAGCCAAAAGGAGCTCGAGGAGTCAAGTGTCAGGATCATTTCCCATCACTTCGTCATGAGAAACGCGGAGACTATCTGTACGCAGTAAAATCAAAAGACTTGATTTTTGCTACCAAGACAATTTTGGAAGCCTTCACTGGGACCTCGAGGGTGGAAGGCCATGATCGAGTTCCCGGCCTCAAGTCTCATCGAGGTCCGAATCGAAGGAAGCAGGGTCCGAGGTCAGGAGTAAGAGAAGAGGTCTCCTAAGCACATGGCTACACATGACAGGGCCGGTGTATCTGCATCCTACTGAGAGGACTTGCATCATGCCGTCCCATCTTTCTAGTCTTGTAAATAATATATACATACTTTACCGAGTCTCATCGCCTATATAAAGGGGACTCACCATTCCTTGTAAGGGACTGATGTTGCTCTATTTCTCCACAATGCAATAATATCTCTCTCTCTCTCTCTCTCTCTCTCTCTCTCTCTCTCTCTCTCTCTCTCTCTCTCTCTCTCTCTTCTAAGTAATCAGTCTTCATCGACCTTGAGGTCACCTTGGCACTTTAGTGTTTTCCGTTTGTTCTTCATTATTTAGTTCAAGATTGATAGCATAGAGCTTTGTTTACCTATATCTTTATATGTTATCCCCTACCCGACTACCCTCAATAAGCTCGAGATAGACTCGAGGCCTGGCTTCGAGGTATCTACTGGCTTGCCTTACCCCCGGGAATGTCCCCCTACTGGTTCTATCACTACTTTGGTTAACTCGATCTTTACTGTTTACTTCACATTTTAGCACTAATCACCCTTACAAATTAGCTCGGGAATAGATCACGTATTTTTAGAGTCCTATTTATAAATTTAATTGTTGTTACCATTTTTACGGTAAACACACATCCTTACTTCACAAGGTCAAAAGGAAGCATTGAAATGTCATCTGAGGGTTATCTACCAATAGTTCCTATCCCCGAGGATAGCCCAATTTCAGCCATCTCAACTTCAGAATCGGCCGATGCAGAGGAAAATAGAATTATGCATCTTTGCATGATGGAAATGTGGGACGCCTGGTCTAGTGGAGGGAACCACCAAGTGTGATCCCTAGATTCCCCGAGCTACTTCCCAGGGCAAGTGGCACCTCCATTGTCCCCATAAGTTACCCGAATACTCCGCTGGGATATCCTATCATTTCGGCTCACTTTGCTGGAACACCTTCTGAGGTTCATCCCCAGGTGTTGATATCAGGCACAGCCTCCAATATATTCACTGCGCCACCTTCTTCAGCCACGGCACAACCCACTCTGCCAAGGCCAAACTTTGATCCCTCATCCTTCACCTTTAAAGTACCATCTTTCCCACCGGAACCTACCCAGTTCACTACTAAGTCCAAACCTCAGCAACCCCGGTACGAGTTTACCGCGGGGGCAGGAGAAAACCTCAAAGAACCCTAAACAGGAAGAAATTGCCCGGAAAATGAGGAGCCTGGAGCAAAGCCTTAAAAATATACAAGGTTTGAGCAAGCAAAGGAGCGTATCCTACGCTGACCTGTGTATGTTCCCACACGTGCATCTACCCTTGGGTTTCAAAACCCCGAAGTTTAAAAAGTATGACGGGCATGGAGATCCCATAGCCCACCTCAATAGATATTGCAACCAATTGCGGGGAGCAGGTGGAAAAGAAGAGCTCCTCATGGCTTATTTTGGGGAAAGCTTGGTCGGTATTGCTTCTGAATGGTACATGGACCAGGATATATCTCAGTGGCATATCTGGGATGACCTGGCTTAGGATTTTGTCAGGAAGTTTCAGTATAACATCGACATTGCCCCTAACAGGAACTCATTGTAAAATCTAAAGAAAAAGTCCTCGAAAAGCTTCCAAGAGTATGTTGTCAAATGGCGCGAGCAAGCTGCCAGAGTTAAGCCTCCAATAAATGAAACAGATATGGTCAGTGTCTTTCTTCAAGCCTAAGAGGCCGATTATTTTCAGAATATGATGTCTGCGATGAGAAAACCATTTGCCGAGGCCATCAAAATTGGTGAAATAGTTGAGACTGGGTTAAAAACATGGCGCATATTAAGTCAGTTTGCTATAAGGGCTACCTCCCAAGCAATTCAAGGCGGGTCTGGAGGTGCAGCAAGCCAAAAGAAGAAAGAAGAGGCAACAATGACAACTTCAAGTGTAAGAAAACCTCGTCCATCCAGAAATTACTTCTCCACAAAAACCCCCAAAACATTATTATCCCTATCAAGATATGGCCTATGCTATGGCTCCTCGGCCATATGCGGTAATGAATACCCAACCATATGCTAGGACATAACAACAGTTCCACCAAAACCAAGCTCCATTACCCAGAAATCAACCTCCTCACCAAGCTCAGTACAATCTTCGACCTCCACAAAACAACTTCCCCTACAATGCTCGTACCTAGGAACTACCCAAGATGCAAACTTCACACCCATTGGTGAGTCATATTCCAGCCTTTTCCCCAAACTTGTCCAGATGGATTTGTTGCAGCCTGTACCCCAAACCAGGCAAAACCCAGCGTCGCCCGCTTACAGAGCCGGTACTCGATGTGCTTATCACTCAAGGGCAGAAGGGCATGATACAGATGAATGTTGGATCCTCAAAAGGGCTGTGGAAAACCTCATAGAATGGAAGCAAATAGTGCTAAAGGACGAAGACATTTCTAATGTAACCAATAATCGATTACCGGCTCACAACAACGGGCCAGTTATTGGAATGATCTGTGAATACAGAAACCAAGGGTTGCCGCAAAATAGGACAAAAGGGAGAAGAAGAGTAAACTCGCCCCTCAGAATACAGAAAAGAAAGAGGAAACCGAAACTAGGGCAACGCGCTCAAAAGATGTTGTTCTCTATGTTCCTCGGGACCGCAAGGAAGAACAGATGCCATTGAGCCCTCCAAGAAGGTTTGAGTTAAACAAGGGATCCAAAATTTATGTGCCTAAAGGGACCTACATGGTGCGGGGCCAGTAATTTCACCAAGGCTGAATGAGCCCGTGGTTATTGGCCGCGCACCGCAGAGGCCCATGACAGACCCCACTGTCATCCCATGGAATTACAACAAGGCAGTAATGACCTACAAAGGAAAAGAAGTCTCGAGAGAAGCAAAGGAAAATAACCCGGCTGAGAAATACCTCAATCTGGAGGAAGTGAATAATACCAAGAAGAAGCGTTTCCCACTCAAAAAGCCAGTGAGTGCTGAAGAAGGGGAGTTCTTCCAAAAAATGAAAATGGCGAACTATAAGATAATTGACCAGCTCCGGAAGTCTCCTGATCAGTTCTCTTTGTTGTCTCTGCTAATGAATTCAATTGAACATCAAAAAGTATTGATCAAAACCCTCAACGAAGCATATGTACCCATTGAAACCATCGTGGAACAGTTGGAGAGGATAGCGGAAAGGTTTTTTGCAATCAATCAGATCTCTTTCAGCAAGAATGATTTGCCCCCGGAAGGAGCTGCCCACAACAAAGCCATTCATCTGACAGTTAAAAGTGAGGGATATTATGTGAAAAGGGTCATGCTAGATGGTGGTTCTGGGGTATATATTTGCCCTCTCTCAACTCTGCAAAGAATGGAGATCAGTACCGAGAGAATCAGGCCAAACAACGTCTGTGTGCATCAAGAGAGATACCATTTGTGAAATTGATTTGATTCTGACTATTGGTCTGGTAGATTTCAAGGTAACCTTTTAGGTCCTGGACATGGATACTTCCTATAATTTCCTCTTAGGAAGACCTTGGATTCACGCAGCAAGGGTTGTACCTTACACTCTCCACCAAATGGTGAAATTTGAACATGAGGATCAAGAGATTGTAGTCCATGGAGAGGACGAGCAGTCAATTTACTGGGACCTATCAGTCCCATGTCTCGAAGCCAAAGAAGGTAGTGAGCATATACTTTATCAAGCTTTTGAAGTGATGGTCGCAGACCAATGTGAAGAAGGAAATCATTGTCCTCAACCCTTTCTCTCAAATGCACCAATTGTGGTTGCCAAGGAAATGATCCAGCATGGTTACAAACCTAGGAAAGGGCTCGAGATGTCACTGCAAGGAATCACTGAACCTATCACTGTGGCTACTAGCGAGAGGTTCTTTGGGGTAGGTTTCTAACCCACGCCAACTGATGAAAAATGGGCAGATAAATAAAAGAATGATGGTTGGGTCTTGCCTCAGCCGATTCCGCATCTTTATAGAATATTTGTCAGGCCCAAGTACAATGAGTAAGAGGAAGATGAGGCCTTCACGGCCGAGGAAATTGAAGAAATATGCGGGACTATGAGGCAGATGCTGTATGAAACCCACATGGTTCAGCCGAGAGAAGGCTCAAGCACCGCTGAGGTGCAATACATGGGGCCCAATGCCAAGCTACAAAATTGGAAGGCTACTATGTTCCCAATCAGGCGGGAATCCCGGTAGTCCAGTCCTGCCACCTTTTCTACATCATGAGTTATTTCAGGGTGTAACTCGGATGTTTCTTTTAGTTTCTTGTCTTGAAATTCCAATGTAAACCCTGTTATCTTCAAAATTCAATGAAATGATATCCATATTTCATCGTTCATCTCTCTTTATTCTTTCTGATTTTTGTTACTTTTGTTATTTCTTCTTTCAGTTCTAATAATGCGGCTTTAAATAATATGACATGCTTGTGAACTTCATGCCCAGATCCAAATACGATATCTAATTGTGAAATAATGAACTAAGAACCGGAATATGATGAAGAAGAGACTTTTAGGGAAATAAATCAAGAATTGGAACAATTTGAGAATAAAACTAAGCCAAACTTAAATTATATCGAGCCGATTAATTTGGGTACTACTGGAGAAGTCAAAGAAACCAAGATAAGCATTCACACAGATGAAAAAACCTGGGATGCGTTGATCCAACTATTATTTGAATTCAAAGATGTGTTTGCTTGGTCATATGATGACATGTCAGGACTAAGTGTCAATTTAGTGGTTCACAAGTTGCCAACATACCCCAATTATCCCCCTGTCCAGCAAAAGCAAAGAAAGTTCAAAACTGATATCAGTGACAAGATTAAAGAAGAGGTGTAAAACAGTTGAAAGCGGGGGTGATCTGAGTGGTCTGATACACCACATGGTTAGCCAATGTAGTTCCAGTGCCAAAGAAGGACGGGAAAACTCGAGTGTGTGTGGATTACAGAGATCTTAACAAAGCAAGTCCCAAAGACAACTTCCCTTTACCGAATATCCACATCCTTGTTGATAACTACGCCAAACATAAGATACAGTCTTTCGTGGATTGTTATGCAGGATATCACCAAGTGTTGATGGATGAAGAGGATGCGAAAAAGACAGCTTTCACCACACCGTGGGGCACCTAGTATTACAGAGTCACGCCTTTTGGTTTAAAGAACGCCGGGGCAACCTATATGAGAGCCATGACTGCCATTTTTCATGACATGATGCACCAAGAGATAGAGGTGTATGTAGACGATGTGATCATCAAATCCAGGACCCAGGACGACCATGTTCGGGACTTGAGAAAATTCTTTGAGCGGCTACGCAAATATGATTTGAAGCTAAATCTAGCCAAATGTGCATTTGGGGTTCGGTCTGGCAAGCTCTTAGGATTTATAGTCAATCAAAGGGGCATCGAGTTAGACCCAACAAAGATAAAGTCCATTCGATACTGTCCCCTTCCAAGAACCAAGAAAGAGGTTGTGAGCCTGCTGGGATGTTTGAACTACATTAGCCGATTCATAGCTGAGTTGACTTCCACATGTGAACCCATCTTCAAGCTATTAAAGAAAGATGCAGCAATTAAATTGACGGATGAGTGTCAAGAAGCCTTTGACAAAATCAAAGAATATCTGTTGAACCCGCCAGTCATGGTCCCACCTGAACCTGGGAGGCCTTTTTTCCTGTATTTGACAGTCTTGGAGAATTCTTTTAGATATGTCCTTGGGTAACATGACGTGACCGGGAAAAAAGAGCAGGCAATCTACTATCTAAGCAAGAAGTTCATCAGTTATGAAGCCAAGTACACATTGTTGGAAAGAAGTTGTTGTGCTTTAACTTAGGTCGCTCAGAAGCTGAGGCATTACTTGCTAGCCTACACCACTTACCTCATAACCAGGTTGGATCCTCTAAAGTACATATTCCAGAAGCCGATGCCCACAGAGAGGTTAGCAAAATGGTAGATCTTGCTCACTGAATTTGACATAGTCTATGTCACCCGCACGGCAATAAATGCCCAGGCTTTAGCAAATCACCTGGTTGAAGACCCGGTTGACGATGAATACCAGCCTTTGAGCACTTACTTCTCGGATGAAGAGGTAAATTCAGTTGAGATAACATTAGAAGACACCCGTGCTTGGAAAATGTTCTTTGATGGGGCTATGAACACAAAAGGTGTTGGAATTGGGGCAATCTTGATCTCACCCACTGGTCAACATTATCCAGCCACAGCCCGGCTTTGGTTTTTCTGCGCAAACAAACTGCTAAGTATGAAGCCTGCATTATGGGTATGAACATGGCAATCGACCAAGATGTCGAAGAATTGTTGATCATGGGAGATTCGGATCTGATTATCCGACAAGCTCAAGGAGAATGGGAAACTCGAGATGTCAAACTCATTCCCTACATGCAACATGTGGAAGATCTTAGTAGGCGATTCAACTCAGTTGAGTTCAGGTACATTCCTCATTTTCACAATGAGCTAGCCGATGCGCTCGCTACTTTGGCCTCTATGCTACCATACCCAGGCAATGCCTAGATTGACCTGTTGGAAATCCAAATTTGGGAAAGGCACTGTTACTACAATACGGTTGAGGCGGAACCAAATATTCAGCTGTGGTATCATGATATCAAAAGATTTCTGAAAACTAAAGAATACCCTGAGCAAGCCAGTGGAGGCCAAAAGAGAACCATTAGACGGCTCGCAAGCGATTTCTTCTTGAGCGGCGAGGTCTTATACAAAAGGACTCTAGATCCCAACTTGTTAAGATGTGTTGACGCCGAAGAGGCCGAAAGAATCATGTATGAAGTGCATGTAGGAGTTTGCGGACCCCACATGAACGGGTATATTTTGGCAAAGAAAATCCTCCGGGCAGGCTATTACTGGATGACTATGGAAAAGGACTGCTTTAGTTTCGTCCGAAAATGCCATCAGTGTCACGTACACGGTGATTTGATTCATGCACCACCTACAGATAATAAGTCAATTACAATGGTTTAAGCGACCGTGCTAAAACCACGGAACCCGAAAATGCCTAACACCTTATCCCAGGTTAATAGAATTCCTTATTCAGAATTGCTGGTTCGCAGACTTCAAAAAGGAAAGTCGAATTTTCTCGATTGGAATTTAAAAAAATAAACGAGTGACATAGGACACCAATTAAAATATTACAAACGACGACTCTGAGAAAATAAATAAATAATCACATTTCGAATAATATAACTTAAAGTAGAAAAACTCCCTTATACCTCTCGGGGTGTGTAAAATAGAAGTGTGACAATCAGTGGAGAAGATTTGGCAGAAATGACCACACTCAAAGCTTTTCTTCACAAAGAATTCAAAGTCAAAGACTTGGATGATCTTCATTATTTCTTGGATATGGTAATACTTCGAGAAATACAGGGGATAATAGTCTCTCAAAGGAAATATACCTTAGATTTACTAAAGGAGTTTGATGTTTCTGCTCTTTCTTTTGTCTCCTCTCCACTCGAACTTTCTTCTAAGCTCCGCGCCGATGAAGGTCATTTGCTTCTTGATCCCACAATCTATCAGAATCTTGTAGGGAAATTGAACTACTTAACCCATACAAGACCCGATTTGTCCTTTGCTATGCTGAAATTGAGTCAATACATGCATCAACCAAGATACGCGCATTACTCTGCTGCTCTTCGTGTTCTACGTTATTTGAATTTGGATCCGGGACAAGGCATCCTCTTAAATTTAGAACCATCTCTTTCTCTTCTGGCCTTGTGTGATTCCGACTAGGCTCCATGCCCTGACACTCGCCGGTCAGTGAGTGGATTTTACATCAGTCTTGGTGGCTCCCCCTTCTCTTGCAAATCTAAGAAACATGTCTCAATTTCTCTATCATCCGCTGAAGCGAAATATCGTGCTAGAGATTTCTTTGTCAAGCAGATTTCAACATGGGAATATGAATGAGTAAACTTTTCCCTGTGTTTTGTTTGTCATTCTGGTAGTTTAACGGAAATAGTGAAGACAAACTAGCAGCTACCTTGAGACATGCACTTTACACGTTGATAAGTCACAGTAGGATTTGTCCATTTTCCCCTTATTCCTTTCTAGGATAGTCACAACTAATACAAGATTGGAAGAAGAGATTGAAGTGAATATATGTTGTGGCAACTGCTCCAGTTTCTTCTGTCATTTTAATACCAAGATAGTTGATATGGACTGTGTGGTATGGAACTCATTTTTCACAAAATGCAAGCGTAACTACCAACGCACAGAAATTGAGTGCACCACAAGATGCAATAGGTTGAGACGCGGAGAGGCGCAAAAAGAGAGGATAATATAAGTGACGTTTCCAGGATACAATGGAACTGGTAAATAAATCCATTAATCAGGATAACCACTCTAATACAGTATCAATCTAGCATCTGATCCATTATGCCGAGAGGAATTGTTTGTCCCCCAGAATTGGTAATAGACGCATCAGCCAGGCCAATCAACTCTGTTTTCATATATACTGTGTTGTAAGTACCATTAGACTTAAACTTTGGATCCACCTCTACCAACTAGTCTTGAACACCGCCACTATTTCAACGTTAAAGACCTTCAATTCTTTTGTTCAGCTTCTCACCACTAAAATGGATAGATATAAAGATAACAACAACGACTACCCAGTGTAATCCCACAGGGTGGGGTCTAGGTGAGTAATATGCATGCAGGCCTTACCCCACCCGAAAGGGCAGAGAGGTTGTTTACAATGATAGATATAAAGATAGAAACTCTAAATTTCAAGATACATAAAGACAAACTCTAAATTTGAAGATGGAGAAAAGGAAAAATGCTCAGTGGAAGGAGAAGTCATTAATTAAAATGGGCTCACGGAGAAGGCTATAAAACCTCACTTCCACTGCCCTATAACACCATATGGTGCTCATCTCATCACAGCATGCCTTTCCCATCAATATTTTAATATTCAAATTATATAATAAAAGCAGTTATAATTGTATATTCATGAGAAAAGTTTTGGTACTTGATAAAAATAAAAAAAAATTACCAAGAAAAAGGCCTCAGTGTGTGTAACAATCAGATCATTGATAATTAAATCTCACTGAAATCCGCTAAGATAATTTAAATTTATCATCATAAGCCCGTCTCTATCTTAAAACAGAAAAAAAATGTAAGAACAAAAAAAAGAAATGGATATTCACTAATTCAACTCTAGATAAACACATCATCAAAAAAATTAAAATTGCATACATTTAACAAAGTCCATGCATATGAAGATAAAATCCTGCATCCACATTTAGATGTCTCGGAAAAACTCTTTAAACGTCAACTTTTAACCAAAAACACATGGCAAATGAACTCTTTTTGAAATCCAAAATGAAAAAGTAAGAAATTTCATAGAGAAGAGAGTGTGCTCAGACAGCCAAGGGTTTGTCTTCAACCAATAGGGGTTAGAAACCCAGATCAGAAACTCTAGTCCACAAATTGTATCATCACTGCACAATGTTTTATCAAACAAAATCAAGACGAGGAAAAATACAACAACAACCCAGTATAATCCCACAAGTAGGGTCTGGAGATGGTAATATGTACACAGACTTTACCCCTACCCGAGAACAGGGAGGTTGTTTTCAAGAGACCCTCGGCTCAAGAGGGCAACAAGAGACAATATATTAGTACTATCAATAGACTCATACTAAAATAACATAAAATAACATAAAATGCATAACATAACCTAAAATAACAAAATAACAGCAATATAAGAAATATAGGAAGTACGAAATAGGATAGAGGACATGAGGATCGCAATAGCCGGATGAAAACAGGTGGGAAGAGTGTTGAATATATAGGTGTGATCAGTATTTGAAGTTGCTAGGGGGGGCTCTCTAAATGGGCCTGCATAAATACTAGCTTCGGCTGGAACTAATACATAGGGTCGGGACAAGTGCACAAATAGACATTCTCACTTATGTTATTTAGATAGAGCAATTTATGCAAAATACCCATTAAGCTAAAAATAATTATCTCACAAATAGGAATTTCATCACATTAGACTTGTGATATTCCCTGTTTGAGACACATTCATTCAAGTAGACAAATATAGTCATGCAACATTTGTTGCTTTTTCCCTCATTCTTTTCTAGGATAGTCATGGACTAATACGAGATTGGAGGAAGAGATTGAACTGAATAAATCTTCGGGCAATTGCTCCAATTTCATCTTTGTCAAATTTTAATATCAAAATAGTGGACACAGGAGTGTGTGGTATGCAAGTGTAATTGTCAACGCACGGAAACTGAAGAGATGCAAGTCTAGGTTGAGACTGCAAAAACGAGAGTATACAATATAAGTGGCTTTTCCAGGATGCAATAGAACTGGTAAATTAATCCATCGATCAGGATAACAACTCTAAACAGTATATATCTAGCGTCTGAGCCATTATGCGGAGAGGAATTGCCTGTCCCCTAGAATTGGTAATAGACGCATCAGCCTAGCCAATTTACTATGTCTTCATATATACACCATAGTTTACCAGTATTGAACACACCCATCATTTCCACCTTTAAAATCCTCAATTTCCTTTTGTCCATAAGAGTTTGAACCTTTTAGCTTCTCAGTACTAAAATAGATAGAAACAAAGAGGGAAACTCTAAAATTGAAGATGGAGTAAAGGAAGAATGCTCAGTGGAAGGAGAAGTCATTAATTAAAATGGGCTCACGGGGAAGGCTATAAAACCTCACTTCCACTGCCCTATAACACCATATGGTGCTCACCTCATCACAGCATGCCTTTCCTGTCCATCTTTTATTATTCCAATTATTATATACTAAGAGCATTTATAATTGTATATTCATAAGAAAACCTTTGGTACTTGATAAAACAAATAAGAATTACCAAGAAAAGGGCCTCAGTGTGTGTAACAATCAGATCATTGATAATTAAATCTCACTGAAATCCGCTAAGATAATTGTAGTTATCATCATAAGCCTCTCTGTCTTAAAACAGAACAAAAATGACAGACAAATAAATATACTAACACAAAGTTCAAAAATTGTATACATTTAACAAAGTCCATACATATGAAAATAAAACCCTGCACCCACATATGGATTACTGCGGAAAAGCGCTTTAAACATCAAATTTTAACAAAAAACTTTGTAATAGAAAACGTGGGGAAAATGATTTTTTTTTTTTAAATCCAAAATGAAAAGAGTAAGAAACTTTATAGAGAAGAAAGTGTGCTCAGACAGCCAAGGGTTTGTCTTCAACCATTAGGGGTTAGAAACCCCAGATCAGAAACTCTAGTCCACAAATTGTATCATCACCGCACAAAGTTCTATCAAACAAAATCAAGAAGAGGTAGGATAAAGAGTACAAAGCTAAAGAGGATAGAAGACATGAGGACCACAGTGGGAATAGGGTTGAATATATAGGTGTGATCAGTATTTGAAGATGCTAGGGTTTTGCGCGGCGGGGAGCTGTTGGAGTTACATAGGGTATTGACATAGGGCTTTCTAAATGGGCCTGCATAAATACGAGCTTCGGATGATACTTCGATGGAAATTTTATTTATCGGATTTTTTTCTAACTATACTATATATGAAATCTTATTATCCTAAATGTGTATAGTTTGTTAATTATCCGTCCAGTCTACACTTTAACTATAATTTATATATCATTCGACTATTAGGCATTAAAATGGCAGAATATTCCTTAAAAACGCGCTAAAATTAAGGAGAGAATCTTGGTGTTAATTGATTTTACATTAAATTCAATTTTTAAAAAGGGAAAGGAGATTTCTCACGTGAATTTGTGCAATTATTTACTGCCTCTGTTCTTTGCTCTTTAATTACCCTCCAATATTCGATCATCAGTTTCGTCAATCTTCGAACTGATTAATATTTCTCAAATTATTCCTTTTTCTTTTGAGTTTAGAAGGCAGTGAAACGAAGAATTAATTAGGAAATCAAATTTACTTTTTTTCTATATGACATCAATTCTATTTCCATTTGTTCAAGTTAGATAAATATTCATATTTGTTCAATCATCAATGTCTTTTTATATTACTTTAAGTTTGATGTACCTAAACTGCAATCTATGTTAAAAAAAATGTTGACTACAAAATTTTCTCCTAATCTACAAATTTTTTATAAATAAACTACAAATCAGTTTACGTATGTATAAAGCAGTATTGTTTTGAAGGGTATCTACAAAATTACTACATTTATACTACAATTACACTACAATCTATGCTGAAAAAAATGTTGACTACAAAATTTTCTCCTTATCTACAAAATTTCTACAAATAAACTACAAATCAGTTTAAGTATTGTATAAAGTTGTATTGTTTTTAAGAGTATCTATAAAATTACTACATTTATATTACAATTAAACTATAATCTATGTTGAAAAAAAATGTTGACTACAAAATTTTCTCTTCATCTACAAAATTTCTACAAAAAAAAATTACAAATAAACTACAAATCAGGTTAAGTATTTTATAAAGTTGTATTATTTTTAAGGGTATCTACAAAATTACTACATTTATACTACAATTAAACTACAATCTTATGTAAAAATAAATATTGACAACAAAATTTGCTCTTCATCTACAAAATTTCTACAAAAAAAATTATAAATAAACTATAATTACACCTAAGTATATCCACAGATACGCAAGAGAGACGTCATCGTGAAATTCTCAGGATGACTCAGGCAATTTGCTCAGCACCTTTGTTACAGTTGGACAAGAAAAAAACAGCTTCCACTTTGGATCAGCAATAAACAGAACATACATGGACAATGAAGACTTCAAAGATTTCTTCGTCAAGAATATTAATTTACAATTTCAGAATTGTTGATTGATCGATTGAGGAAGTCTTCTGTGTCATACATCTACTCTCGATCTCGTAGTTGTTAAAATTCAGAACAATATCTGACAATTACCAGAAATTACAATAACCGAAATAATGGGTTCCATATTAAATCTCTTTGGCTAAAAATCTGATTATAAAAAATGGGTCGCATCTCTGTATTTTTTAAGAAGAAGAAGAAGGAATGGAGAAGAGAAAGAAATGGGAGG
This sequence comes from Nicotiana glauca, assembly GCA_026770625.1. Lineage (NCBI taxonomy): Eukaryota > Viridiplantae > Streptophyta > Magnoliopsida > Solanales > Solanaceae > Nicotiana > Nicotiana glauca. The sequence goes on along the minus strand of MU711712.1, from coordinate 12,591 downwards.
GGGAAAACGGTGCTGGTCAGATCTTAGGAATTAAGGGGAGAGAGAAACGTGGGATATATGGACACCTTTAATTAAGGAGTAAAAAACTGCCAATTAATTATACCTCTAAATTAATTATGGTATATAAATTATAATTGGTATGCTGAAATGTAATTAACTCAAACCTTAAACATTGAGGGTAATAAAGTTTCATATGTGGTATAGGAAGGTAAAAATTCATTTATTTATATAGCAAATGTTAACACCTTATTTACTTTAAATAAATATCATTTAAAAAAATTATATTCTATAGATACCTTTTAGTTTTTATAGCAAAACATCTAATTTTGATTACCTCCGACCCCTAAGCCCCTCTCTCTACTTTGATACGCTATTCAATAATGGAAGCAGTAAGTTTCCTCTTTATCAATTCGCCATCTTCAACTGCTCCAATCCAAACTAGCGTCACCATCGCCGACCGCCTCATAATATTCAAATTCAAGTGTTGATGACTCGTCTTCGTCGTCGTATTGATATGGGCATATTTGGTCTTATTTAAATTCTTACGAAGGCTACAACGGAATGAACCAGGATGATTTGTCGGCACACACATGCAATGTTTTTTCTTCTAATGATGATTTTGTTGGCCGCTATTCTGCTGTGGTTCACGGCGGTGAACGGAACGACGGATTTGCCGGAAATTAGGGTTTGTTCTTGAACAAAGACGATGGAGTTTGGGGCTGAGCAACTTGATCTTATGTTAATGTATTTCAATGTATTTTCATGTTTTTCATTGTATTCATTGTCTTTTTTTCATTGTAATTCAATATATCGCGTTGTATTCCTATGTATTTCATTGTATTCACCGTCTTTTTTCCATTGTATTTCAATGTATCCCGCTGTATTCTATGTATTTCATTGTATTCGATGTCTCACTATATGCCATGAATGTATTCATATATTTTTTTTAATTAATATAATTTATGTATTCATATGTATTATATAATTTCTCTGAAGATTGCTATGTTTTTGGGATATTTTTCGATTGAGAATCTTTTTATAACTGAAAATATAAAATTTGTATGTTATAATTGAGTTTGTTGAGTTATATTAGGAGTCTATTATGTTAATTAATTAACTTTACGTTTAAAAACAGTGTAATCCCCTGTTTAACGCCGTGAATACAGTCAAATACAATAATTTATCCAGTTGTAATCATGTTTCACGCTATGATATAGTCGAATACACTCGAATACAAAAACTGATTACATTGACTTCCCTGATTCACGCCTATTTTTGCTACTGTATTCATGAATACAAACTTAAATACATCAAATACATCTTATAACAACAGAAAACGTATCTACAATCCGTAATATAGCAAATGACATCTATGGATAGCTAATTACCACTATAAGATAGTGATTTATGAAAATTTCTCTACTTGGATCACCTTTCATATTTGGGTACGGGCGTATGCCCATTGAAGTACACAAATAACCATAAAAGTGGATGGTATTGAGTTTTTATCCCCGCTCGCTTGTCTTCAGAACTTCAAATTTAATAAGTATACGCTTGCCTGAGCAACACTTTTAACTTTTGATTTTAAAGTTTTGCTCATGGGACAAGTGGGGTTTAAAAGTTAAAGACAACCCCCAAAAAAATCATATTCCTACAATTTTTTGAGTGGAAAATGTACGAAATTTTTACAGAAATATTCGAATGGATTTACTTTTTATATTTTTTAGTCGGCATACATAGATCATACATTAATTATATACATATTATAAATTATACATATATCATATATATTTTTAATTTAAATAGTTCGATATACAGCTATTTAAGTTAGCTCTTAAAAAGGTATTATGGACTCAAAAGCCCAGCATATATACTACTATTATTCCAGCGGAATCCAAATATCATACTTACTAACTTTAATTAACGTAACCTCTATTAGATTCACCACCTTTCTTGCTGATCATTCTAAGGTTACAGGAGACGTGGCGGAAGCGAGAAGAACATAATTATTTCTTGTGGGATCTGGCTATGATATTGTGAAGGCAAAAAACTTTTGTAGATTTTGTTGTATTTTTTCTTTAAAGGGTGTGAATGGGAAATGGAAGAGGCACCTTTTGGATTGCACCTCTCCATCTCACCCTTCCTTTGTCTATAAATTTATAGGCTTGACTCATTTTTAAGATAGGAAAAAATCTAAAAATTTATCCCCTCTTTTCTATATTGTTGCATTATTTTCAAATAAACATAAGTGTCGAGTGTGATTTGCTCCGTCTGTTGAGTTCGCTGAAATTCTGTAGTTTCGATTGCCAGTATTGCAGAATAATTATTCCGTTCTATCCTGGAAGAAATTAATCCAAAACCTTGGGCAACAGTGAGGGGATTAAATTCCTTAAGGATACACAAGTAACTTGTGGGATCGAAATTATTATTTCACGTTTTGTTTATTGAACTAACGTTTGTTTTCTTCTCTTGATTTTTTGATTTTTAACACAGTATCACCAACAATCTTAAGGAATTTATTAATAAAGGCAAATAATTGAAGCGAAACTAAGATCGGTTGTCTGCCCATGGAGAACGAAAGATGAAAAGAAGAAGAATTTCGTTACTTATATATCAGGCTTCAAGCATATACAGTAAAGTCAATTGGTTGTAAACGACAAAGAAGGAAAAATGAAGTGCTACGTGAAAATTTGATGAGACGGTGGTTTCCTCATATTTTAATTGGATGGAGGATATCCGAATGTCAAACTGGTTTTGGAATTCAAAAGTGTCCACCACTTTGTCTTGAATGATGAAGGCATCATCAATGGAAATTAGGGATAACGAATCGGAAAATCTCTTCAGTTATTAGCTTTGGTCTTCTGACCAATTATGGAAATTAATTATTTTAGTAGTGGAAACAAAGATAAAATCTTTGTAAAAAAAATTATGGCAAGTAAGTGGTTGTTAATATGGAGACATGGTAACAGTGATGCAGAGAATGTCTTTAAACACACTATTATAGACATTAACCAATTATGGGTGAAGGCAATGAAAAGAAACTTGTGATGGTAATTTCTGGCCTGACTATTGCAATATCCTCTGACAAAGTTTGAAAAATTATGTTCAAACGGTGCTATATGACACGGTTTATCTGGCACCATACATCAAAGTGTTGGAGTTTAAAGACATTCTTTGTCTTTAATCAAGTGGAATGAAAGGAAAATGGAGGAGATGACTTTTGGAGGAAAATGAAAAATTCAAATTCATTAAAGTCTTGAAAAGTGAATTGTCCCACATTAGATGGGTAAACCATCCAATATGAGTTTATATTGAGAAACTCATTCTCTATCTCTCAAAAGGTTGAGAAAAAGGGAAACCTCTCGTGCCATCGTCGTCACTCGGCTCGGCTTTGGCTTTGGATCGATAAGATTATTTTTGGACAAAAATTTATTTAATTAATTATTTAATAATTAATTAAATATCTGTCAGTTAGCTGTTGTACCGCGCCAGAATATTGTGTCTGAAGGCCACTCTTGCCGCGTCCTAGCGTAACAGCGGTAGGACCGCGGCAGATTCAATCTGGAGGCTGCTCTGACCGCGGTCCTGGCGTAGCGTTCAGATCCTGAACAAACACCTTTTCCAAAATCAAACATCACACCTCTTCCAATATTTTTCTATAAATTCCATAGGTTTTGCCTAGATTTAACACTCAGTTTTTTTTACAGATATCTCTCTAAAAAACTCTCCCTCTTCCTAACTAAATTACTGCATCATTTTCATCAAAAGAAAAATAGTAAGTTGTATGATTTGCAGCGTATCTTTGAGTTTGTTAGAATTCTGTGATTTGTATTGCCACTATCACAGAAACGTTTTTCCGTTCTATCCTGAGAGGAAGTAACCTATAATTCTTGGCAACTGTGGAAGGGTTATAATTCCTTAAGGAGACACAAGAAATTTGTGGGACCGGATTTAATTTTCTGCTTCATCTATTTTTTCTGTTTAAACATCTTTCGAGCTAGAACACTGCTAACAACAAGCTTAAGGAATTATAACCTATTTTCTGTAACAATGTTCTTATTTTGCTTGGTTTGAAGTAATAAAAAATTCATCAAGTAAAATTGATTTGTAGTAATCGGTTTGAAGATTAAAAACTTTACCAGATTGCTAAATTCGATTGTGTTGTCTAAAAAAAAATTGTTTTGTAGTAGTCGGTTTGAAGATTAAAAACTTCACCAGATTGCTAACTTTGGTTTGTGTTGTTTTTTCCAGAAAAAAAAAATGACGAATGGAACAAGTGATGCTTCTGCCAACATTGGGACAGAACAAATTGGTTCTACTCAGGCTGCTGTACCAAACGTTGCCCCTGCTCCAACAATTGCAAAGGCTGAAAAACCCGGTAAATTTACCGGGGTTGATTTTAAATGTTGGCAGCAGAAAATGTTCTTCTATCTAACAACCATCAATCTGCAAAGATTTATCAATGAAGACGAACCTGTTGTGACTGAAGGCACTCCTGACAACGAGAAATTTCTGGTAACTGAGGCTTGGAAACATTCCGATTTCCTTTGTAGAAATTATGTTCTAAATGGTTTAGAAGATAGTTTTTACGGTGTCTTTAGTGTTTTAAAACTTCAAAAGAGTTGTGGTACGCTCTTGAGAAGAAGTACAAAACTGAAGATGCTGGTTTTAAGAAGTTTGTTGCTGCCAAGTTTCTAGAGTTTAAAATGGTGGACAACAAGTCTGTTATCTCTCAAGTTCAGGAGTTGCAAGTGCTGGTTCATGATATGCTTGCAGAGGGCTTGGTGATCAATGAAGCTTTTCAAGTGGCAGCATTTATTGAAAAATTTCCTCCATTGTGGAAGGACTTCAAAAATCAACTAAAGCACAAACGCAAAGAAATGACACTTGAAGATTATGTGGTGTGCATAAGGATAGAAGAAGATAACAAAGCAGCAGAAAAGAAGTCTCGTGCAAGTTCTTCCATTGCTGGTGCAAACATTGTTGAAGAGGCACAAACTAATAACAAGAAAAGGAAGAAGCCATCTGGGCCAAAGCAGAATCCACCTAAGAAGAAGTTCAAAGGCAACTGCCACAATTGTGGAAAATATGGGCACAAAATTGCAGAATGTCGTGCTCCTAAGAAGGATAAGAGAACCCAACAAGCAAACATTGTTGAAAAGAACAATGATATAGAAAATTTGTGGGCTATGTTCTCTGAATGTAACTTGGTAGGAAACTCCAAGGAATAGTGGATTGATTCAGGAGCTACACGACATGTTTGTTCTAATAAAGGGTTATTTACTTCTTATAATTCTGCTGGTCCAAACGAGACCATCTTCATGGGCAATTCTGCAACTGCGAAGATTGAAGGCTATGGGAAGATTTGCCTGAAGATGACAACTGGCAAAGTAGTTACTTTAAGTAATGTGTTTCATGTTCCAGATATTAGGAATAACTTAGTTAGTGTTTCACTTCTCGTTAAAAACGGGTTTAAGTGCGTTTTTGTTTCAGACGAGATTGTAATAACTAAGAATGAATTGTATGTAGGAAAATGCTACCTAAATGAGAGCCTTTTCAAACTAAATGTAATAGCAATTGATATGAATAAAGTTGAATCTTCTTCTTATTTGCTTGAGTCTAATTCTTTATGGCATTCTCGTTTAGGTCATGTTAACTTCAAGACATTGCGAAAAATGATCAATTTGGAAATATTGCCTAAATTTAATTGTGAAAATACAAAGTGTCAAATATGTGTGAAATCTAAGTATGCTAAGCATCCTTTTAAGTCGGTTGAAAGGAATTCAAATCCTTTGGACTTAATTTACACTGATATTTGTGATATGAAGCCAATACCATCTCGTGGTGGGAAAAAATATTTCATAACTTTTATTGACGATAGTACAAGATATTATTATGTATACTTGTTAAATAGTAAGGATGAGGCAATAGATGCATTTAAGCAATATAAAAATGAAGTTGAGACTCAATTAAATAGTAAAATAAAAATGATAAGAAGTGATAGGGGAGGTGAGTACGAATCACCATTTGAAGAACTATGTTTGGAGTATGGTATCATTCACCAAACAACTGCCCACTACTCACCACAATCCAATGGGATTGCAGAAAGAAAGAATAGAACTCTTAAGGAGATGATGAATGCTTTATTGATAACTTCTGGGTTACCACAAAACTTGTGGGGGGAAGCAGTTCTAACTGCAAACAGAATTCTTAATCGAATTCCCCATAGCAAAACACAATCCATACCATATGAGAAATGGAAAGGAAGAAGTCCTAACTTGAAATATTTCAAACTGTGGGGGTGCTTGGCAAAGGTTCAAGTTCCTAAACCCAAAAGAGTTAAAATAGGACCTAAAACTGTGGATTGTGTATTTATAGGATATGCAACAAACAGTAAAGAATATCGTTTTCTGGTTTACAAATCAGAAAATCCAGAAATTCAAGTGAATATAGTAATGGAATCAAATAATGCTGAATTTTTTGAGCATATATTTCCATATAAAAATGAAGGTGAGACATCTGTCCCAAGGAATATACGTCCACAGGAAGAAACAAATAATGATATGTATAATGAGGAGAATCCAAGACGTAGCAAACGTCAAAGGAAGTCTACATCATTTGGTCTAGATTTCTTAACTTTTCTACTAGAAAATGAGCCTCAAACGTTTAAGGAAGCTATGTCTTCTTCTGAAGCATCATATTGGAAAGAAGTTGTCAATAGTGAGATTCAATCCATTTTGGACAACCATATATGGGAGTTAGTTGATCTTCCTCCTGAAAATAAACCTTTAGGTTATAAATGGATTTTCAAAATGAAGATGAAAGAAGACGGTTCTGTTGACAAATATAAGGCAAGAATTGTAGTCAAAGGCTTTAGACAAAAGGAAGGTCTTGACTACTTTGATACATACTCGCCGGTAACAAGAATTACATCTATTCGGATGTTAATTGCTTTAGCTGCGGTATATGGCCTTGAAATACATCAAATGGATGTGAAAACAGCTTTTTTAAATGAAAACTTAGAAGAAGAAATCTATATGGAATAACCTAAAGGGTTTGTGGTTCCGAGAAAGGAAAAGAAAGTTTGTAAACTTGTTAAGTCTCTTTATGGACTAAAACAAGCACCTAAACAATGGCATGCAAAATTTTATGACACAATGTTATCAAATGGCTTTAAGATCAATGAGTGTGATAAATGTGTTTACATCAAAGACAATCCAAATCATTTAGTCATTGTTTGTCTATATGTAGACGATATGTTGATAATAAGTAATGACATTGCTAACATTAATGCCACAAAGCATATGTTAAGCATGAAATTTGATATGAAAGACTTAGGAGTTGCTGATGTAATCTTGGAAATAAAGATACATAGAAATCCTCAAGGTCTTGCACTATCACAATCTCATTATATCAAATCAGTTCTTAAAAGATTCAAGAACTTAAATTTTAGAGTTTCAAAAACTCCTATTGATGTGAATCTTCTGTTAAAGAAGAACAAAGGTGGGAGAAAGTCTCAACTGGATTATGCTCGGGTTTTGGAATGTTTAATGTACATCATGAATTGCACACGACTCGATATAGCATGTGCTATCAGTAAGTTGAGTCGGTACACGCATAATCCAGATCAAACTCATTGGATGGCAATGAAACGTGTCTTGGGTTACCTAGAATATACTCAAGATTATGCATTGCAATACAACAAATACCCAGTGGTAGTTGAAGGATATTGTGATGCAAATTGGATCACCGGCTCACATGACTCAAAATCCACACGTGGATATATTTTCACTCTTGGAGGAGGAGCTGTGTCTTGGAAATCATCCAAACAAACTTGTATAGCTCGCTCAACGATGGAGGCTAAGTTCATAGCTTTAGATAAAGCCGGTGAAGAAGCTGAATGGCTTCGGAATTTTTTGGAAGATATTCCATTTTGGCCCAAACCACTGACACCTATTTGCATTCACTGCGATAGTCAATCAGCTATAGGAAGGGCAAAGAATGTTATGTATAATGGCAAGAGTCGTCATATAAGACGAATACATAAAACTTTTAGACAACTGATCTCTAGTGGAATCATTTCAATTGACTTCATAAAGTCAAAGGAAAATGTGTCGGATCCGCATACAAAAGGCCTTACTAGAGAGGCAGTTGAGTTCACAACAAAGGGAATGGGTCTGTGGCCGATGGAAAATCAATCATAACGGTAAATCTACCTAGAAGACTGGAGATTCCAAGATCTAGGTTCAAGGAGATCAAACAAAGTTATGAAAGACAGTGGAACATTGTCAAAATAATCCATTCTCATGAAAGGACAATGTTAGGAAACAAGGATAAAGCGATTAAAGTTTTTTAATGATTATCTAATTTTGATATAGGAATTATCAAAAATGTAATATCTAGGATTACAGCTTAGAAATCACCTATGTAAGTGTGAAGTGTAAGCCGCTTCAAGGAGAAGTTAGAAAGGCCAAATTCTCTATGCACTTATGAAACCAGGAGGTGTTCATGGCTGAAACGAACACAACAATAAGAACTAAAGACGTTTAAGGTTTAATTGTATGACTTGTGTTGTCTAGGTATACATCAAAGCTCGACGGTTCAAAGATATCAAATCTACCGATTGACCGAGTATATCCGATATAAGTTTACTTTGGAAAGTTCAAAGGGAAACCTACTTATCCAAATGCAGCTAATCCTTAATTGCAAATCACATAGTTTTCATGCATATATTCTTCTTTTAGGCATTCCCCATTCATGTGGGGGATTGTTGGAGTTTAAAGACATTCTTTGTCTTTAATCAAGTGGAATGAAAGGAAAATGGAGGAGATGACTTTTGGAGGGAAATGAAAAATTCAAATTTATTAAAGTCTTGAAAAGTGAATTGTCCTTCATTGGATGGGGAAAACATTCAATATGAGTTTATATTGAGAAACTCATTATCTATCTCTCAAAAGGTTGAGAAAAAGGGAAACCCCTCGCGCCGTCATCGTCGCTCGGCTCGACTTCGGCTTTGGCTTTGGCTTTGGATTTGGATTTGGATTTGGAATTGTCAAATGATCGATCGATAAGATTATATTTGGACAAAAATTTATTTAATTAATTATTTAATAATTAATTAAATGTCTGTCAGTTAGTTGCTGTACCGGGCCAAAATACTGTGTCTGAAGGCCACTCTTGCCGCGGTCCTGGCGTAACCGCGGTAGGACCGCGACAGATTCAATCTACAGAATCTACAGGCTGCTCTGACCGAGTCCTGGCATAACCGTGGTAGGGCTGCGGCAGGCAGTTTTCAGATCCTGAACAGACATGATCACGCCCAAGTATATCCTCTAAATAGGATTCTGCGAATGTTGCAAGTAAAACCCGAGTATTACGCCCAGGGTCGAATCTACAGAGAGTTAACCTATCAACTTCTACCTTTAGACCCACTAAATTCTTTAGAACCAGCTTCCAAAGACTTTTGAATCATTGTTTGAGGTTTCTTTATGAACTAAAGTTGTAGAAAAATAACAAGTTATAACTAATAACTAAGGTTGTAGACAA
>MU711710.1:96227-174979 GCA_026770625.1 Nicotiana glauca | reverse complement strand
TCTCCCTGAGTGACCCATTGACCGGGCCCTGCTGCTACTCTCCCTTTCTGCCCGAATCTTCAACTTCCTAGCCTCCATGGCCTGAGCGAACCCCACAATCTTCCCATAATTCATATCTGAGTGCAAAGCCGCTGTAGCAGCCTCATTCACTACCAAAGGACTAAGGCCCTGAACAAATCGCCGAACTCGAGCATCCATGTTCGACACTAACTGAGGTGCATACTTGGACAATCTCACAAACTCCATGTGGTACTCCCAAACACTAATACTGCCCTGTTTGAGAACCTCAAACTCAGTGGCACGGGCTGCAATTGTCTGGGCAGGCAAGAAGTGGTCCATGAAGGCATCTACAAACTCATTCCATCTAGTCGGAGGTCTTCCCTCCTCACGGGAATCCTCCCACATCTCAAACCACGAACGCGCTGCTCCCCTCAACCTGTATGAAGCCAACTCTACCCCCTCTATCTCTGTAGCCTTCATCCCTCGAAGGGTCTTATATATCTCATCAAGGAAATCCTGCGGATCGGCCTCTGGGTCTGTGCTTGAGAATTCTGGAGGGGCCAATCGCAGAAACTGGTGGACTCTAGAACTGGAGGAATCTCCCTGTCCGCTGGAGGATGCAGGGGCATCATGAGATCTCTGGGCCAGGGCGGCCACTAACTGGGTCAACATACGGATGGCTCCTCTAAGGTCCCCATCAGAAACACCGGGACCGAAAGCTGGAACTATATCAGAATCAGGAATATTGGCAGGAGGGATGGTGGCACCCTCTGCCGCAGCCGGAACAGGAATGCTTGGATCTCGAATAGATGGGCCGGGTAGATTCAAGACCGGTGAGTCACTCTCACCCACGTCAACAGGTACATGATTCACAGCCACACTTGCGGTGGCGTTGGCCCCAAGGTCGAGTCTAGCTCACTTCTTAGGTGCCATTTCTGAAAATTTCGGAACAGAGCACGAGTTAGGCATAAATACTTCCGCTTTTCACTTCACCGCACGATATAGAATAACAAAGAAGGGGGTAAATTCCTAAATGTCCATGCAGCCCCCTACTTATAGATGTGGTCGACAACACACCGATAAGAAGGGATCTACTAGATTCTACACATTCCTAATGCAATATTCGGACCTTGACACTATGAGCTACTAGGTTTTAAGCATAAAATTTTACGAGGCCTTACAATTATAAGCATGCTGTCTATGTGAATGTGGAAATTAGAAAACCCTATAGGAAATTTATCTACCCTTTGCATACAATCATTCCCATCCCTTTCCATTCGCCATCCTCAATAGTTATTACAAATTATTATAGACCCAAATGAATCAAAAGAAAGAAAGTAAAATTACATCAGAAGTTCCAACTACAACCAAACTGCCTAATTCAGACTCAAAGTCCAACACTATGAGATAGACCAACTTCTAGGATCAAACTTCCAAAAGCCTTTCTCATCCTTTGGGTATGACAAAGTTCCAAGGAGCTTCATGAACTCCAGGCAGTGCTTACACCCAATTACATTGCAGAATTAAGATTATGGTGCAGTATGGAATGGCCAGCCCTCAAATGTCCCAGTTTAGAAGGAGCTCAAGGTCCCAAAGCAAGGCTTATAAGAAGATGACAGAACTTAAGAGTCTAAGAATAAATGTAAGTGCATTGGGGGGGGGGGGGAATTAGGGAAAGCCATGGAAGGTTGGTGGTCATGCCCAATCAATTGGGAATGCTAGCACACCCTTGACCAGCCTGTTAACCAAATATTGGGAGTTAGGATCCATTGAGGATCAGAATCTGACCTAGGCAGTAATTTGGATACTGCCAGGCCAAGAAACTTAACTCAGACACATAGAGGGGAATAAGGGGTAGGGATTCACAATATAAATAGATGCAAGGAAATAACACAATTAGCATAAATCATTGAACATGAGTAGTAAAGTAAATAGGATTGCAGAAAATTGTAAGTAAACACATAGAGGTGAGGCAGAAAAGTTAAATCAGAACATACCAGTTTCAGAAGAAATAAGTAAAAACAATTTTCTTGAAAAAAGCTAAGTTGCAAAACAAAGCAGTTCCAAAGGGTCCCAAGCAAAGCAGAGTATTGAATTCAAAATAGTATTGCAAGTGTGCAAGTATTTCAAAGACTAGTGGTGTGAAGGTTGTGTGAAGAATGAAATCATGTGTAAATGTGCAGAGGGGCAGTCCCTTTTATAGTGCAGAGAAACAAGTAAGAAAGGCAAGGAATATATCATTGAAATCAATCTCCCTTTGGTTAAGGGATTCTTATTTCAACGGGTAAAATCCAGTTAAGGAAAGAAATTTTAATTAAGACCTTTCAAAGTAGCACAAAAGGGGTAAATACACAGAAGTTATTTAAGGAAAACAATCAATAGTACACGGTTTATAACAAATATGGAAAGGGAATCAACCAAACAGCCAGTGAAACCAAAATTACAAGTTCAATTTGAATGAACCAAGTCAAGAAAAGGTAAAGGAGATTCAATCAAAGAAAATCAGCCAGACCTTATTAAGAGGATTTCAGAATTAATCAATTAGTTGGAAAAACCTTTTGAAAGTAGAGTCCTTATATATAAAGCACACAAATATGTAAATCAAGAAGGGATTGTCAAATTATTTAGAAGAGAGTTTAATCAAAGAGAGGTTCAGAATAATAAGCAAAAGTGGTACAAGTCCAATTTGTAGACTCACGAGGAGTCTGAGAGTCCAGGGTCCCAAAGAGGAACCCTAACTCGCACAAAAGAATCAGAATTTCCAAGAAACCCCCAAATCTTAAGGTTTCAAATTGAGTCAGACAATAGAGATGAGAAGGCAATCCGCTTGATAGAGGCTCAGGAGTCCTTTCCAAAGACTCATGAGAAACAAACAAACGAGATACACAGTCAAGAACATGGAGAACACGTTTGAAAAACTCAAAACTTAAACAAGTTCAGAAGAAAAGATACAAACTTTGGCAAAACAAATAAATCATGCTTAGTAAGAATACAAACATAGTTCAGTAATACCAACAAAATCAAAGAACTCAATCGTAAACATATATAGCAAAGATTAACATGCGAGCTAGGAGAAAAGAAAGTAGAAGAACAGTACATGCGTAGTAAAAGAAGTCGGACAAACACACATAAAGAAAGAACAAAAGAATCAGAAAGATATTTTGAAGAAACTTTTTCGGAAACCCTAAATCGAAATTAAACGATTTTGAAAAAAGAGAATTTAGGGAAAACCTTTAAAAAGTACAATAGAACGCAGACATGTCCCAGATCTAAGAGAATAAGCAAGTAAAGAACCTCGAATACCTTAGGGTTATAGAGAAAACCTTAGAAACGAGAAAGGTCTTGAGAAACGTCAGATAGATGATCCAGATCTAAGAGAATAAGCAAGTAAAGAACCTCGAATAGCTTAGGGTTGTAGAGAAAACCTTAGAAACGAGAAAGGTCTTGAGGAAAGTCAGATCCTGAGTCGAAAAGACTCATATTGCCTGAATACGATGGAGTAATGGCTGGAGAAGCCATAGATCTACAAATCTGAGAAGGTCTTGAAGGGAACCATCGAACTCAGGCTTCACAGCCTTGAATGTCTTAGGTCTAATGGTGAGAAAGGGTGAGTACAAACCATCCATGGAAAGTTTGAGAGAGTTTGAGAGACGAAGGTATTCCAAAGCGGCTGATAGGTGGAAGTGATTAGGGTTTTGGGGGGAGGGGGAGGGGTTGGAAATTAAAAAGGAAAGGGGGAATTATGGCCGTTGATCAAAATGATCAATGGCCTGGATCAAAAGTGAGCCGGGCAATTTTTTAATTCGGTCAAGGGTCGGGTAATTTAGGTATTTGGCTGGTCCGATTTGGGACTGAAATTGGGCCAATTTGAGGTTAAAATTGAAAGGTAAAAAGGGCTGTAAATGAAATAGAAATGGGCTAAATGTTAAATACCCAGTTTCCCTTTTTATTTTATAAAAATAGCAATGATGATTTTAAAAGTAAATTAAAAACACCTAGTCAACAAATACTATATAAATATTAATCTAAAAATGCTGGAAATAATTTTATAATTATAAAATGCTATTAATCTTAAAGTAGGTTATAATTGCAGTTATATGGAATTTAGTCTTTTAAATACTAAATAAATTTGTAAAAATATTCAAAAATCACCTTAATTTATTTTGGTGTAAATATGAGAACACAAATAAACTATCCACCAAAATGATAATCTTGGAAATAATTATTGCATTTTGTACTGATAAAATGGATAATAAATTGATTGTAAAATCTTTAAAAAAATTAGGAAAAAATACCAAAACTCTTGGTCATGCTTACATATGCAAGTATATACTATTTTGAAAGTATTTTGTATATAAAAATACATAGGAAAAAATTTGGTATCAACACCTCCGAACCATGACGCCTTTGAATAATGATATGTAAAAGATTGAAAGAAATCCTCATGCCATGACATGGTGTTCTCGGGCTATGAAGATGGTGCCTCCGAACGATGACGCATTTGGATGAGTTGGCGATATTTCATCCCATGAAAGATGCAGTAGCATGTGGAGATCTTTCAGTCATGTAGATGTAATATATGGGAATCTTTCAACCGTGTAATGTGGCGATCTTTCAGCCATGCAATGTGGCGATCTTTCAACCGTGCAATGTGGCAATCTTTCAGCCGTGCAATGTGGCGATCTTTTAGCCGTGTAATGGGGATGGAGACAATATTTAGCCTCATAAGGCAGAATGGTAGCCTTATATAATGTAGATGTAGATAGAGGTAGAGTTGAACCTCAGAAGGCGGAATGGTAGCCTTGTGCAAGTTGGAAGGCAAAATGGTAGCCTTATGCAAGTTGGAAGGCAGAATGGTAGACTTATGCAAATTGGAAGGTAGAATAGCAGCCTTATGCAATGCATATGCAGTTGGAGGTAGAGCTTAACCTCGAAAGTCAGAATGGTAGCCTTATGCAGGTTGGAAGGTAGAATAGTAGCCTTATGCAAATTAGAAGGCAGAATAGTAGCCTTATGCAATGCAGATGCAGTTGTAGGTAAAGCTTAACCTCGGAAGGCATAACAGTAGCCTTATGCAGATTGGAAGTCAAAATAGTAGCCTTAAGAAAATTGGAAGGCAGAATGGTAGCCTTATGCAATGCGGATGCAGATAGAGGTAGAGCTTAACCTCGAAAGGCAGAATGGTAGCCTTATGTAAGAAATAAAACAACAAATGACAGTAGAGTTTTCTAAGCTGATAGCAGATTGCGGCGTGGTGATTACTGGGAGCAGTGTGATATACAGAACATTACGGGTGCGTGCTGATGTAAAATATTGGTAAGTGCAATGGTCTGGTGAATCGTATTCTTGAACAATGTTTGTTTTGTTAGTGTACAGTATGTTCAATGATTTCATAATCCTAATGCGTGCATCCAAACAAAAATCGTGAGTTTTGTAAAAGGGAAGGTTAGTTCGTATCCCTGTTGGCTTTTCTTGACTCATTCTGCTTTGATGTGGTGATACTATTTGTATCACTGGGGTAGCGTTGCTAAACAAACCAGTTTCAATAATAGACATGCACAATTATGTAAAAGTATGACATAAATGTATAAAAATAGTTTTTTAGATGAACCGACGACTGTGACGTGGTTTGATACATTGCAACCTCTCTTGCTACGGAATTTTGAGGTTTCAATTTTACATTATATAAGGAAAGCATAAAGATTACACATAGTAACGCTTGACTGCATCCGAATTGATCGGCTTTGGCCAGACTTTGCCGTCCATTTTTGCAAGTATGAGGGCTCCTCCTGCCAAAACCAAGTGAACCATGTATGGGTCTTTCTAGTTGGGAGAGAACTTCCCTTTGGCTTCATCTTGATGCGGAAAATTTTTCTTCAACAACAGTTGCCCCAGTATGAACTATCTTGGCTTGATTCTTTTTTTGAAGGATCTGGACATTCTGTTTTGATAAAGTTGACCATGTCAAACTACGTTCATTCTCTTTCCGTCTATAAGAGCTAGTTTCTCATAACGACTTTTTACCCATTCTGCGTCGTTGAGCTTAACTTCCTGTATGATCCTTAGGGAAGGAATTTCTACTTGGAATTACGGCTTCTGTACCATAAACCAGCATATAAGGGGTTGCCCTAGTTGATGTGTGGATTGTGGTGCAATACCCCAATAGTGTAAATGATAACTTCTCGTGCCACTGTTTATGCTTTTCTATCATTTTCCTCAATATCTTCTTGATATTCTTATTGGCGGCTTCTACAACTCTATTCATTTGAGGCCCGTAGGTTGTGGAGTTCTTGTGCCTAATCTTGAAGTCCTCAAACACGGCTTTCATCAAATTGCTGTTGAGATTGGAGCCATTATTAGTGATGCTCGACTTTGTGATATCGAATGGACAAACAATGCGGCCGCGGGTGAAGTCTGCCACGAGTTTCTTAGTTATTGCTCTGTATGATGTTGCTTCGACCCATTTGGTGAAATAGTCAATTGCCACTAGGATAAACGTGTGTCCATGTGAAGTGGAAGACTCGGTTGGTCCAGTAACATCCATTCCCCAGGCGATGAATGGCCACAGTGAGCTTGCTGTATTGAGCTTGCTTGGAGTTACCTTTATCATGTCTGCATGTATCTGATAGCAGTAGCATTTCCAGACATACTGGATGCAGTCAATTTCCATTGTCATCCAAAAGTAACCAGCCCGGAGTATTTTCCTTGCTAAGACAAAACCGTTCATATATGGACCGCAAGTCCCAGCATGAATTTCTTCTAGTATCCTGGATGCTTCTTTTGCGTCAACACACTTTAATAATCCCAAATCAGGAGTCCTCATGTACAGGATTCATCCATTGTGAAAGAAGTTGGTGGACAATCTTCGAAGTGTGCGTTTCTGAGTATGATTGGAAAGCTCTGGGTACTCTCCTTTCGCTAAATATTTTTTGATATCATGAAACCAAGGCTTTCTGTCAGCTTCCTCTTAAACATGGGTACAGTAAGCTGGCTGATTATTGATTTTTACTGGAATAGGATCAATGAATTTCTTGTATGGATGCTGTATTATAGATGATAGGGTAGCCAGTGCATCAGCGAACTCATTTTGGATTCTGGGAACATGTCGGAATTTCGTCCTCGTGAATGTCTTTCTCAATTCCTATACATGATGCAGATACGGGAGTATTTTGGAGCTCTTGGTTGCCCATTCTTCTCGTACCTGATGTATAAGTAAGTCTGAATCTCAAATTACTGCTCCTATTGAATGTCCATGTCAATGGCCATTTTGAGTTCTAAGGTGCAAGCTTCATATTCGTCCACATTGTTGGTGCAGGGAAACCTGAGCTTGGTGGACACTGGATAATGCTGACCGATTTCTGATACAAAGACTGCTCCTACGCCAACTCCTTTGAAGTTTGCTGCTCCATCGAAGAACATTCTCCAACTATCATATGATTCTGCAATGTCTTCTCCTATGAATGATACCTCTTCATCAGGAAAATACGTTTTCAAGGGTTCTTATTCTCCATCTACGGGATTCTCAGTGAGGTGGTCTGTCAATGCTTGTCCCTTGACCACTTTCTGAGTTATGTAGATGATGTCACACTCACTCAACATGATTTTCCACTTGGCTAGCTTGTTCTGAAAGATGTACTTCAAAGGATCCATCCTTTATATGAGATATATAGTATAGGCACAGAAGTAATGTCTCAGCTTCTGAGCCACCCAAGTTAAAGCATGACAAGTGCATTCCAACAGAGAATAGCTGGCCTCATACGGCGTGAACTTCTTGCTGAGATAATAGATGGATTGTTCCTTTCTCCCTGTTTCACCATGTTGCCCCAAAACGCAGCCAAAAGCTCCGTCTAACACTGCAAGGATGAGAAATAAAGGTCTCACTGGCTTAGGCACAACTACGACTGGTGGTGTTGACAGGTACTTCTTGATTCTATAGAAGGCCTTTTGGCAGTCGTCGGTCCATTTGGTTGCAACGTCCTTCTTCAACATTTTAAAGATTGGCTCATAGATAAATGTAGATTGTGTTATGAACCGGCTGATATAGTTCAACCTTCCCAGGAAACTAATCACAACTTTCTTATTCTTTGGTGGTGGTAGTTCTTAAATGGATTTTACCTTTGATGGATCCATTTATATTCCTCAACGGCTCAAAATAAACCCAAGCAACTTCCAGCAGGAACTCCAAATGCATGCTTTGCGGGGTTTAGTTTCAGGTTGTACCTCTGTAATCTGTTGAAAAACTTCTTCAAATCTTCTATATGGTTAGTGGCCTTTTTGGACTTGATAATAACATCTTCCATATATACCTGTATCTCCTTGTGTATCATGTCATGGAAAATGATAGTCATGGCCCTCATGTAGGTGGCCCCTGCATTCTTCAGGCCGAATGGCTTCATCTTGTAACAATACATTCCCCATGGCATAATGAAATTCATTTCCTCAGCATCTTCTTCATCCATCCAGATCTGATGATAACCAGCGAAACAATCTACAAACGACTACAGCTCATGCTTGGCGTAATTATCAATCAGGATGTGTATATTCGTCAAAGGGAAGTCGTCTTTCAGACTGGCCCGATTGAGATCCCAGTAGTCGTCTTTTGGTACTGGAACGATATTGGCTAACCATGTCGGGTACTCAACCACCCTGAGAACCATAGCTTTGATTTGTTTGGTGACTTCTTCCTTGATTTTCATACTCATATCGGACTTGAGCTTTCTGAGCTTTTGCTTTACCGGTGGACACAACAAGTTTTTTTTAGTTTATGAGCTACAATAGACGTACTCAGACCAATCATTTCATCATATGACCAGGCGAATATGTCCTCATATTCCTTTAGAAACTCTGTGTACTCTTTCTTCTCTGATGGCGGTAGGTGAATGCTGATTCATGTTTCCTTGACATTTTCTGCATCTCCCAGGTTAATAATTTTGGTTTCATCCAGGTTGGACTTAGGTCTGTTCTTAAAGTTCTCAACTTCTTTGACAATCTCCTCAAGTATGTCATCTTCTTCAGAATTAATATCCGTTTGGTGCGTTGTCTCATTGCATGTCCCAGTTATTGGTTCATCAAGATAAGTAATAGTAATGCTGTATTGGTAAAGTAAGGAGGAAAACTATAGAAATAAATATTAATTCATTGGAAAAATCAAACATGCTTTGATAAATTTAATAATTATTTTGAACATTTAAGATCATATTGTAGAAATTGAAAAAAAAATGCGAAAAGTAAAATAGTGAATAGTGCTTGTTTTAGCCTTGCTACCCCGAGGCTCATCGGGCTCTAGTTGTCCTGATGGTCCAGTTATTGAGGCATGACCCTCTGATCACAGCACGTGGAAAGACCTTCCTCCCCATACTCCTTGAGAATAACACAGCAATCCATATCATTGTCCTCTAAAAACAAGTTTTTCACTGCTGCGAGCACTTCTTCTTCGTTTGTCCCATAGATGATGTCAGCCTGTTAGAAAGTCTGCTCCAAGTGCGGTATCGGTTGCTCTAACGGGTAGTAAGGGCCGTTTAATAGTGGCGACCAATTATTGAACTCTTCCCAGGTGTACACGTATCCCGTACCGAAGGTAGTTCCATGTTTCTTGAGCTTTATAGGTTTAGAGATCCCTTAGAGGTTCTTGCCGAGTCCTTTAACAGGTTCGTACCCACTCTAATTCAATATACTCTCGATCTTGTTATCCCACCATTTGTCTTTATTGATAGCATTGGCCCGCTCGATGTGGTGTTAGGTCTCTCCGCCTAGCTTTCTTCTCCCTCTGATCGCTAGAATGGTGTGACGACTGTACATAGGGTTTCTACTGTTGTCGTGAATGATTACTTCCTGGTGATTCCATTTAAATTTTACCGCCTGTTGCAGTGTTGAAGCTACAGCCCCAGCAACATGAATCCAAGGTTGTCCTAGCAGCAAGTTGTAGGACGCTGGCACATCTATCACTTGAAAAATCAACCTCGAACCAGGTTTATCCCATTTGAAGACACAGACTAATCTCACCGATGGTGGACCTCTGAGACCCATCAAAATCTTTCACATTGATTGCTCCTTCTTTTATCTCATGCAGCCCTTTGCCCAACTTCTTGAGTGTTACCAAAGGACATATGCTAAGGCGGGAACGCCCGTCAATCAGGATCCTGGTCATGAAATATTCTTCGCATTGCACGGTAATTTGCAGGGCTTTGTTGTGACCTAGCCCTTCAGGAGGCAGCTCGTCCTCATTGAAGGTGATTTTATAACTTTTAATACTTGTCCCACAATATTAGCCATTTCCCTGCCAGTGATGTTACTCGGTATGTAGGCGTCACTCAGCACCTTCAACAGAGCATTTTTATGTGTCTTAGAATTCTGCAACAATGAGAGGATGAATATCTGTGCTGGTGTGTTGTTTAGCTGGTCGATGACCGAATACTCCTTGGCCTATATTTTCCTTCAATGGTCGTCTAGACCCGTCTCAATGATAGGTGGCTAGTTGGAGGCCTGCTTGCTGGACTCAGCTAGGTGTTTGGGGGTATAGACCCTCCTAGTTCTTGTCGTACCCTGCGCTGTAACAGTCTTTTCGAACCTGACATTTCCTTTCCTTCAAGCCTCAGCTGTATAATCCCAGGGTATAGCTTTTGTATAGAATGATGGCATGGTGGACATCGCCACTGGGATCAGTGCGGCCACATTTACTTCGAATGGGACATGCTCTTTGGGTGGCAAAACTGCAACCTCAAATGGTGCTAGTGCCTTTGCTGATGGCGTTGCTTCAAACTCAACAGGGATAGACACTTCTACCTTAGTGACCTCAGACGGTTGGCTCTTGACTATGATGTGGTTGAGAGTAAGTTTTGGTTTCTTTGGATCACCGCCTTCTAAAATCAATCCGATGTATCCCTTGGGATCCCAATCGTCCTCCACTTTAATCATGTGAATACCCCCGCCTTTATGGTCTGGTAGAGGGTTTTTGCAGACGTTCGGAGTTGCTTCCTTTGCTACAATGACTTTGTTATCAATCAGAGATTGTATCTTGTCTTTTAAAGAACGACTTTCATCGATAGTGTGTCCCGTCATGGCGGAGTGGTATGCATAATAATTGTTTGGGTTAACCTACTTGGAAGGAATTTCAGGGGTTGTAACAGGGATGAAGGTGACATAACCAGCAACTTTGAGTCTCTCATATAGATGGTCAATGGGTTTGGCAATGGCTATTTATTGTTTTGGAGGCCTCCGATCAAAATTAGGTCGGGGCCAAGGGAAGTTTTGGATGGTTGGGCATTGTAAGTTTGGTAGACATGAGCGGGCTAGGAGTATCTGGGAGGTAGGCTGATATGTGGGAGGTGGAGATGACTGATAAGTTGTTGGTGGAGCATGGTAGGAGGGTGCTTGGTAATTTGGGGCTGGCTGATATGTAGCTCGAGGTATTGGGTTAGTTTGGTATTTGAGAGGAGACTTAGTCCTTTGTGCAAACCATCACGGCCCCTACGTCCCTCTTCTTAGACACAACACCAGACTATAAGGCCTTATTTGTAGCTTGCAAGGCCTCAAATTTTGTAACCATACCGCTCTTAATACTTTCTTCGCTTCGTCATCCTAGTTTGATAATGTAAGAAAATTTATGATTCTCAATCACCATCAATCGTTCATAGTGTTGCGGGTCTTGAGCCCGGACAAAGAACTTATTCATTTGTTCTTCTTCTATGGTGGGTCTGACCTTATCAGCTTCGGACCTCCAGCGAGTAGCATACTCGCAAAATGTCTCCGTAGGCTTCTTCTTTAGATTCTGGGTATAGAACATGTCTGGCGTGTTCTCTGTGTTAAACCTGAACCTGTCCATAAAATCAGATGCCATACCTACCCAGCTCGACCACTTCTTAGGATCTTGGCTGATTTACTAAGATAGGGAATCTCCTTTCAGAATCCTCATGAATAGCTTCATGCAGATCCTTTCATCTTTTCCTACCCCGACCAGCTTGTCACAGTATGTTGTCAAATGGACCCTTGGATTACTTGTACCATCAAACATCTCGAACTTAGGAGGTTTGTACCCCCCCGGTAGTTCGACATCCGGTTGTATGCAGAGGTCTTCATAGTTTAACCCTTCGATCTCTTTACTTCCTTCGACGCCTTGAATTTGGTTGTTGATTTTCTTAAGTTCTTCGGCCAAGTTTCTGATGAGTATATCCTTTTCATCAGACCCTGGTATGCAAGATATAGGTTGGGTGGAGAGTGGAGTGGTCCCCACATAGATGGGTTTGTTGTGGCGGCCTGGTGTGTGGGCGTGGAAATGGTCATTTGCGGAGTTTTGTGGTTCTGGATAAGTAGTGGAATGTTGTTTGGGGTATGGCAATTATTGCATTGGTTCTTTGTTGGAGCAGTGGGATGATTCGGTTGTTTTTGAGGAGGTGTGGGATTTTGAACATTGAAGAAGTTGGTGTCTAGAGTGCTGAGGGAGAAGGATATGTTGGCTAGATTCCGGACATTATCGAGCTCTTCCTGAAACATCAATAATTTTTGCTCAAGTTGTCACACATTTTCATTGGGAGCCTGAATACCATGGCCATCAGTGGCTTCTGCTGTTGTGTTCTCTTTTCTGATGTTCAAATCTTCCATTTTGCCTTTGTTCTTGTTCTTAATAGGACTATGAGGAGGAGTGGGTGGAGGGCCCCTGGATATCATGGAATAAGATGATGTTGCTAGAGTGCACGGACTAACCATTGGGGAGGGGAATAACAAAACAAAAATAAAACAAAAAAGGTAACCAAGTTAGTGAGGATCATGAAAAGTATTGCAATATTTAAACATATAGTGCAGGAATGTAAAATGTGTCCTAATTTTGAGAACCTCGTAGTGCCCGAGGTGGGCCTAGCGATAAGCTGATTTGGAGAACTTAGAATGCTAAATGCCTCATTTCATTAATAAAAATAAACGAATTCCAAAACGATACTAAATAAACAGGAAATAGAAGTTACTAATGGCCATTGGTCTTATTACATTTATAAAGCGAAAAAAATAAACTCCTAACTACTTGGTCCCAGAAGAACCTTCCTCATGTTGAACGTTCTCATTGATCAGATCCTCCAGTTCGCGTAGGTTCACCAGTAAAAATGCCCTTGCTAAGTGTTCTCCCTCGTTTCCCTCAATGTTCTGGCAGTCAGTGACTCTTTTCTTCACTTTTCCTTCCAATTCCAACAGACTGTATTCCAAATATTCCAACTTTTGCAAGCTTTGGCGGCCCTCTCTTTCCACTCATTGGTTTGTTCATTCGATGGGAGACTCCTCCACCATTCTAGCAAGAGTGCGGGCGTGCTAATCATAGAGAAAATGGGGACCTCGTGCCTCATATTCCTGCAAGACAAGTAAGTTTAGGCACTTACCCCCCACCAGACTCGACTATTTAATATCAACAATTAGCATGAAGCAATCTAGTTCTCCAAATAAATGCACAGAACATGATGACATCCGTTTTGGGTTTAGGGAAACCAGAATAACTTTGGACAAGGTTATCTTAAAGGATCATTCTGCGGACAACATAATTGACCCAGCTAGGTTTGACCATGATGCATGCACAATTTAAATAGAGTAAGGTTTCATGGGGTTTTGGACTAGTACCCTTGAGCGTACAACTCAAGGGTAAAGGCTCGGAACTGTCGACTGCACCGCTGATCGACTAGTTTTACCGCAAATATGCCTTTCTGAGTTTAAGGGGTAATGATATAGGAAAATTGCAACCACTAATTATAAGCGTTGCTATAGTATTTGTTTTGGCACGAGTGGAGTATGATGTTGAGAAAGATTATGCAATAATTAAAACGAAATCATGTTGACATGTCATTAAGGAAGCGATAAATACAACAGTTTCATAATTTAAAGCAATAAAGGAAAATAAAAACAAGGAAGATATGTAAGTTTTGCTTCTAAAGAAGAAATTTGATGCTTAAAGTAAATAAATAGATAATTGCACATAGAGGGAGGCTTAAATTCACAAGAACAATCTGAAATGGTAAAAGCCTAAAAATCCCAGTGGAGTCGCCATGTTGTCACGCTCCCTTTTTCCTTCGCGGAATCAGATTTACGACATTTGGTTGGGACGATTCTTTCCTTTTGGGAAAGGGGTTTTGCAATTTTTGAAGAGTCGCCACCTAACGATTTTTTAGGTGTGTTAGGGCACCTATGGGGTTCAACCACAATTATGTTGGATAACCAGAGATATGGTAAGGGCTTGAAATTATCCCAAGGGGAAGGTGTTAGGCACCCTTCAAGATCCACTAGTGTGGTTCCCGGCCAGATAGTTCTTTGTGAATTTGTGCAATTAACAAGTAAACAAAAAAGTCTCAAATAAGAGGTGATTTTAAATACACAAGTGCTTGAAAACGATTAAATAAAGCAAAAGTTTTGAAAAGAGTTATAACTAAGCCTACAAATGAATGTAAAGGGGTCCTAAGTTTATTTGTAATATGGATCACATCAATGCAATTCCCGGTAATCACTCCTCTAAAGAGGGGCTACACGTGGAATTAGTGCACCGGTCATCATATCCATATCTACACTTCCCACCCTGTAAAGGTATCAAAGCGCAGATTGATCTCATCCTCTATTGCGTGCTATTACCTGTCCTATTCCAATCAATCCCAGGAGGAATGTTAGGACTGCTATTCCTATAAGAGGGAGGATTTTAGGCTGAATCTTAGGCTTAAAGGTAAAAAAGGCTGAGGCGACATACAAAATACATAGGACTGCATTAAACGGGGAAACATGTAAGCAAACAGAAGGCTCATATAAACCTCCGCAAAGAATGCATATAAATAGCACGACTCAAACACAATTAAAGTCTGAATTTTAAAAGCCCTACAGTGGTAATTTGAGTCAAAACCGGATTCGTTATATAGCTCAGATAAGAAGTCCGAATCAGGATTGCCTTCTAGTTGCAACAATTAACAATTAAATAAAGGCAGAATAAAATTTATCATTATTATTACCTAAGGTTTGCCTAGGTGTAGTAGTGATGTCTTAGGAGCATGATATCTATTACTGATTACGAGCGTAGTAAGACAGTAAACAGCTTCTAAACGAGCGATTTGGATCCTGCAGGCATGCTTTCTAAACCACATTGATAAAAAGAGTAGGTTGTTTAAACTGATTCAGAACAATACGAGTCAAACTGATTTTTAACTAAATTGGTTTTAGGTCCTATAGGCATGGTATCTAATTGAACATGAAGTGGAGTAGTCAGGATTTATTTGATCACAACAAAATTCCTATACGCATGATTTCTATAAAGATCTTATAGGCATGACATCTAATTTTGAAGTTGGTTTTAACCTTGTGGGCATGACGTCTGGTTATAGCCATTAGGTCTTATAGGCATGATGTCTACGTGTGGAAGTAACACATGCAGAGCTTATTAAATAGATCCTATAGGCAGGATATCTAAGTATGGAAGTAAAACATGAAGAATTTATTACACGGATCCTATAGGCAGGTTATCTAAGTGGAAGTAAAACATGAAGAATTTATGAAACAGATCCTATAGGCAGGATATCTACCCTTAAAAAACATACATGATTATCCACAACCCTTTTTACCAGCCAACCCCAATGTTTGTTACAAATTATTATAGACCAGGTACTTAAATTACAAAAGAAGTATAGAAATAAGACATTACAACATAAAGAAGCCTGATCTTAACTTTCTATCTCAGTTATATAATTAATCACTTCAAATGGCATGTTGTTCAAAGCCTTTCTCATACCTGGGTGTGTCAAAGTTCCCTAAGGGTCTCAAGGGACCTCGGGCAGTACTTACACCCAGGTTTGCATAACCAGACAGGAATGAGTGCAGCATGGAAGGGCCAACTCTCATGTGTCAAAGTTTAGAAGGAGATCAAGGGTCCCAAGGCAAGGCTCACACAAGAGGGGCTGAACCTAAGTTCTAAGAATATAGTGGAAGTGCATGATAGAGATTGATTAAAACTGAGTTGGAAATAGTAAGTACTATTGGGTGATTTGAAAAACAGCAGTAGTAGAGCTCAAAATATCCAGAATTAGTTGTTACACAAAGGGGTCAAGGGGTTTTGGGAATACATTGTATGAAGCATATGGCCCCAGAAAGGGGTAGGTTTTGTCATGCACATCAATAGATGATGTTGGCCTGCCTACAAACCAACCAAAGGAACACAAATACATAGAGGGGATACAGGGTTTGGGATTCATAAGATAGCAAAGCACATCACAAGCGACTGATAGAGTATAGAGAAACATTAATCTAAAAGGGGGAAGGAAACATATTTCAGCATGCTAGTAATGTAAATAGACTGCAGAAACATGAGCAGAAGTGAGCATGAATGAGAAACTAAAGCAACTTAAAGAAACGTATTGTTGTTGAGACTTAAAGAGTCAACTAGGACATACCAGTAGAGAAGCAAAATGTAGAAAGGTAAAGCAAAACAAAAGTCCACAGTCTAGCCTTGGCTTTCAACTGGCTAGACTAAGCAACCACATAAGTAGCAGTAAAGAAAGAGAGAGTTTTAAGTGTAAGTGTGTGTTTTTGAACTCAAGTTGTTCGTGTGTTTAAAGAAAAGAGGGGTGGGTATTTATAAAACGAGTAGAAAATAAGGTAATCAGTAAAGTCTTAACACAAAAAGTAAACAATCACAAATCAGAATCAATTAACAACAAGTGATTCCCTTTAAATAAGTAATCACTGTTTAACGGGTAGTTGTAGGTTTCAGTTAAGGAAAGAAAATTAGTTTGGGGCAAATTGATTATTGCCATATAAGGGGCAGTAAAAGTATGAAGTAAATAATCAAGCCTAACTACAAAATAGGTTAATTTTCGAAAAGGATTCAGCAAGGTAAAATATCACAGTAAATGGAAATGAATCAATTAATTTTAAACAGGCGAGTAAAATTAGGGTTCGTAAAAGAAAAACGCTTTTGCAATTAGTCACCAGATCGAGATCAATCAAGGAAGAAACTTCAGTATATAAATAGGGTGAACATAAGCATCTGACATGCGAGGCCAAACAAATTGGCAAAGAGGTAACACAAATATACAGTAGTGGCAGAAATAAGCTAGGATTCAGTAGTAACGAAAATATTCGAGACACGAGAGTCAAGTAGGTCAAGTAGTCACATATATTCAACAGTGAAGAAGAACATAGTATCAGGTAAGAGAAATCAGAAATAAGTAAAGGTCTCATAGTAGTAATAAGTGAGAAAACTTCTAAGAAATTTAAGGCTTCAGCAGTAGTCGAGTTTAAGAGATTGTTAAAACTCAAAATCAAACAAATCAAACAAGGAAAAGAGAGTTAGAAACAAAGAACAAGTACACATTCAAAGAAACAATTTCAAAACTCGGATAAGACTAAAAGGAACTAGGATTTTAACATGCTGAAATAGATAGAAGAACAATATGAGCAAATCATTTTAAACATAGCAAAATCACTAACAATATTAAGATCAGAGAAGAGATGCTTAAGAAATTCATAATAAGTACATATACAAGAGAGATCTGTAAGAAAATTGAAAGATATTAAAGATTACGGTTTCGGAAAACCCAAAAAAGGGGAGAAAGACCTTGAAAGTTAACGATCTAACCATAAGAAATCAAGGATCAACCTTGAAAGGCCATAAATGGCCAGAGAAAGGTCATGGGTGGCCGGAGAAAGGCCATGGAAAATATTCGAGCAAGGACTGGACCAGATTCCTTTGAGGATTGGCCATGAAAACACAGAAACAAACACTCAGGAGCCATAGGAGGCTGATACACGTATCAAATGACCACGAGGGGGCCTTGGATTGGGTAGGTATTAGGGTGGATTAGGGGGCGAAGGCTAGGGTTCAGGTGAGCTTTCAGAGAGAACTGAGAGAAATGGGATTCAAGGGCATCGTTTGGTGAATAATGAGGTAGGGTAAGGGGTCGTTTAAGGTTAAAATGAAAAGGTCAAATATTGGCCATTGATCTGAATGATCAACGACCTAGATTAAAGAGGGTAGGTGGGGAATTCGGGTTGGGTCATTTAATTGGGTTAAGGGTCGGGTTTGAATGGGAATTGGGTCAGGGAATTGGGTTTAATTTGGGATCAGATTTAGGCTAGAATTGAAATGTAATTGGGCTATTATTTAAATATCTAATTTTCCCTTTTTAAAATTATAAAAATAGTAAATTAATTTCTAGTATTAAATTGAAAGGACTAAAATTAATTATAACCTATAATTAACAATTTAAAAATACAGGACTTAATTTTATGAATATAAAACACAATTAAATCTTAAAAAGGCTAATATTGCAATTAGGTGCAATTAGCTTTTAAAAATACTAAACAAAATTGTAAAAACATGTAAAAATCACCTTAGCCATTTCTTGTCATAAATATGAAAATTCAATAGATGAATTACCAAAAATCATAATTTTGGAAATAATTTTTGGTTTTTTATGGATAAAAAGAGGAAATAAATTGATTAAAAACTATTATAAATTATGGAAAATAATAAAACACTTGAATTTGCTTAGATATGCATATATATGCCATTTTGAAGTTATTTTACATATTGAAAAATATATAGAAAAAAATTGGGTGTCAACAATATGCACAAATGGTGTGGTTTCATTTGGGCTTTATTGTAGAATTTGAGTGAGACAGATATTAGAGGGTTGCATGATTGATTACGTATTGGTTATGTTCTTTCAGGTTGTGTGGTGATATGTCATTCACTCTTTATGGTTATGGTAACGCACTCTAGGTCGTTGATGTTGAATTCCGAATGGTAATAGATTTGGAGCAAGGTGGCTCGAGGTATATAATGCAGACTAGTGTTTGGGTAGGACCGTGCATTGCAGCAAAGTTATATGGAGGTATGACCATTCGGGTTGGATTCGTATGTTCAGTTTCTACGATGTGTGATGGGTTCTCATTATTGTGTATGGTGGTACTGGAGAGCTTGCGGTACAGCTCTCTCATTTGAGTCATTTTCTCATGATTTGAGTATGTTCGGATTGTTGCTTATTGGTGCGCGGACTGCAGGAGTTGTGGCTTTATATTGTATTGTTGTGTCATGTCACCCACGCAGTTGTGTTGGATTAGATGTGATCATTGGGATCTAGAATGAATACAAACGGATTCGGTTTTAGTATGTTGGAAGGATAATATCGATGTTCGGCTCAGAAATTTGCTATGGTCCTTGCTAAAGGAGGAGTGACTTCACGAATGGTTGATCTGAGGAATGGTTGTGACTTTTTACGCGTTTCATTAATCATTGGCAGTACACGAAAGTGTTGGAATGAGACTTTATTTGATAAGAGGTTTATTATTGACATTCGGTTGTTCTGAGCAACGGCTGTGACCAGAGGTCATCGCTACGAGAGTTTGAGCTATGTGGTGTATCATGTAACTGCGTCTGAGGTTGCAGGTATGGCTTGTTACTGCTTGTTCAGGCTTATTCAAAGTATATGGGTGAGATTCTGATCTTGTGGATTATTTCGGAAGTAGGAATTTTGGTTCAAGGTTTATGGCTAGGTTGGATTGTGAAATTTCAGTTACATTGTGTTATCAGACCTATATGAGATAACGTGACATGGGATCACCCCCGGGTATGTGCACGATAGGGTTACACAGCAGTTTGATGGTTTTCGGAACAACTCTGGGCACGTTCAAGGACGAATGTATGTTTAAGTAGGGGAGGATGTAATGAAGAGACCATTTGTTTTGAGGTTTTGCACTTCGCTCGCCAGTTGTCAGGCATTACTAGCCCCGTGTGATGAATTATGACTTGTGCAAATCATCGATTTTGGTTTTCAGGGTAATCAGAATGGCTTTGGAAGGACAATTTTCAGTTTGAAGCTTAAAATTTGAAAGGTTTGACAAAGTTTTGACTTGTTAGCATATGATCTCGGATTGGAATTTTTATGATTTGGGACTTAGAGGCGTGATCGGAATATATTTTGGAGGTCCGTGGAAGGTTTAGGCTTGAATTGGCGAAATTGAAATTTTGGTGTTTTCTGGTTGATAGGTGGGATTTTGATATTGGGGTCGGAATGGAATTTTAGAAGTTGCAGTAGGTTTGTTTTGTCAAACGTTACGTGTGTGAAAAATTTCAAGTCATTCGGACGAGGTTTGGTAGACTTTTTGATCAAAAGTAGAATTTGGAAGTTTTTGGAACCTTAGGCTTGAATCCGATGTGATTTGGTTGATTCGATGTTGGTTGAGGTGTTTGAAGATTGCTATAAGTGTGATTGTGGTATATGACCTGTTTGTGCTTTTGGTTGAGGTCCCGGGGATCAAGGTGATTTCGGAAGGTTGACGAAAGATTTTGAGTTGGGTTTGGCAGTTGAAGTTCTATTGCTGTCAAAACCGCACCTATGGCTTGGGGACCACAGTGGGGGGCCCGTAGAAGCGCAATTAGGGTCGTAGATGCGGAAATGGGCAAGAGGCACTGGAACCGCAGATGCGGAAGATTGAGCGCACCTGCAATTTGTGGGAGTGTGATCGCAGGTGTGGTCTGGGGAGCTTAAGTGATTTTCGCAGAAGCGCACCTGGGACAGCAGGTGCGGGTCCGCAGATGCGAGATTTTAACCGCAGGTGCGATTTTGCTGGGTCAGAATGTAGATTTGGTTCTTCACGATTTTGAGTGGTTTTTCACCTTATTTCATTCGAGAGAAAGCTTTGGACAGCAAATTGAAGGGGGAATTCAAGAAGGTTTCTTAGAGGTAAGGTCCTTGGTCCCTAAACTCGTTTTTATGATGATTTTTAAGGTTGTAAGCTTTAATTATATGGGAAAATCAGTAGCAATGTTGAAGTTAGGGCATGGAAAATTGGAGACCTAAATCTAGGGATTTGAGGGGTCATTTGTGGTCGAATTTTGATGTATTTAATATGTATGAACTCGTGAGAGTCTAAGGATTCTAGTTTTGTAATTTGTACCGGATTCTGAGACGTGGGACCGGGGGTTGGGTTTGGCCAATTTTGGGATTCTTGATGTAAGTTGGTTATTTTCGAGTGTACTTTGTTCCCTTAGCATATTTTGAAGGTATAAATCTGTTTTGGATAGATTTGGAGCATCCGGAGGCCGATTTGAGAGGTAAAGACATCGCGGGCTAGAATTTGGACTAGATTAAGGTAAGTAATTATTGTAAATAATGACCTGAGGGTATGAAACCCCGAATTTCACATCGTCATACTACTTTGAGGTGACGCACATGCTAGATGATGAGCGTGGGGTCGTGCACCGTTGGGGATTGTGACTTGGTGCTTCCCATACGACTATGAAGTCGCATATTTTACTTGAAAACTATTTGATATTGTTATATTTTAGAAAAATATTATTGTGTTTGGGGCTAAATACCATGTCTGGGACTTGTGCCTATTGTTTGGACCCATAAGGGCTTTTACTACTGTTCTCCTCACTATTTTCAGTTTAATATTTATACTTACTCATGCTATGCTCTTACTGTTTTCATAACTCAGTTTGGTTCACTCATCCTGATTTCATAAATGATATTTTGAGCCGAGTACTTGTTTTACTGTCAACCCGAGGGGCTTGAGTGAGTTCTGACTGAAAGAGGCCAAGGGCCTGTGTTGTGAGGATATCATGGGATCGGGTTGCACGTCGCATCATGTAGTACTAATTTGTGATATGTGAAAGGCCGAGGGCCTGATTTATTATGCCACGAGATGGCTTATGATTTATATGAGGCCAAGAGCCTATATTATTATGCCACGAGATGGCTTGTTATTGCGTTAGGGCCGTAAGGGGCCCCTCCTGAAGTTTGTACACCCCTAGTAAGCGTGGGTGCCCAGTGTGAGTGATGTGATGTAGCCCGAGGGGCTGTTGTAGTTTCATATATTTTCCCAAGGGGCCGTTATTGATCCATGTTTTTCCCGAGGGGCTGTTCTTGATTTATGTTATGACCGAGGGGCTAATTACAAGTGATTGTGAAGTAGGTCAAGGGGCTGGTTCTATTGATATTGTGCCCGAGGGGAGATTTATGGTACATGTTTTGCTCGAGGGGCTGTTTACGTTTCTATTATTTTTACTCACTGTTTTATCACTCTTTTGAAACTATTGGAAGATGTTTTAAAAAGTAAAGGGTTTTTACTGAAACTGAGTTTGATTTACGAAATAAATGATTTCTGCACTGTTTTGGAAATGTACTGTATTTGCTGTAGCATTATGACGTGGCTTACGTGTTTTCTTACTGCTCAGCTTTCATTTACTTTTATTAGTTACTGGGTTGGCGTACTCACATTACTCCCTGCACCTTGTGTGCAGGTTTAGGTATTTCTGAACCCGATAGTGGGTGTTGATTGGTCAGTGGCAGAGTCATTGGAGTTAGCAAGGTAGCTGCCCGACGTTCGCAACACTTCTTTTCACCCTCTTGTCTTCCTTAGACTGTATTTAGTACATTTTTAGACTCTTAGTTGTATTCAGACCTTAGTAGATGCTCGTAACTTGTGACACCCCGATGTTGGGCTTGTTTATTTATTTCGCACTGTTCATTTAGACTTACATTATGAGATATTTGATTAATTAAAGGCTTAAAATGGCTTTTATTGATAAATGGCTAATTCGGGAGTTGTGTCGGTTGACCTAGTTTCACGATAGGCGCCGGTTTTATGGTCAGGATACGGGTTTGACGTCGATTGCAGCCAGAAAGAGGCAGACTTTGAGTGACATCAGCATAGCTTGATAATTGAAAAGGCGAGATATCCGCGATTGGCCGAGGATCGTGGCGTGAATCTCGGAATAGATCAATCTATAGCGGTGTCACGACCCAAGTTCTCCCTCCATGAACTGTCATGACGGCACATAGTCTTTCGAGTAGGTAAGCCTAACAATTTGCGGGAAAAGAAATAATGATACAAATCTAACAGTTTACAGGGTAATTATAATAAAGGACCTTAAATTACGCTTGACATATACAAAAATAACACTCTCAAACTGAACATAGTACTCCCAAAATGCGGAATCTCATAAATCACAAGCTAAAGAAGTACATAGTGTTCTAACTCCAGAAGTCTAAACAAAGAAAAATACAAGAAGTCTATAACAAAAGGGACAATAGAGAGGGACTTCTAGATCTGCGAACGCGACAAATATACCTCGAAGTCTCTGGATAACCTCTCCTCATGGATAGTAAGTGCAGGAAAGGGCATGAGTACACCACAACTGTACCCAGTAAGTGTCAAGCCTAACCTCGGTCGAGTAGTGACAAGATCAGGTCATGGCCTTACCGGTGATACATATATAACAAGGTAAAATAGTATGAAATATGGCAGTATAGTTAAAATACAAACTGTCAATGAAAGATGGAATCACAGAAAGAATATCTCAGTTCACAGAGATAGCAACATGGGGATCTCGTGGTCTCAAACGTAAATGTGCAGATGATCTCCCAGGATACCGTCCAATAATTACCAAATATAAATGTGCAGGGGGATCTCCAGGAATACCGTTCCGTAGTCCCAAGGTAAACATGCTGGGGGGATCTCCTGGAATACTGTTCCGTAGTCCCAAAGTAAATACACAACCACATCAATATACACAACAATCTTGGCCAGAAAGTCTACAATTTCTATTCAAGTTCGTGTCAAAGAAATAGGTAATTCCTACCCTAAACATGCTACACATAATCCAACTAAGCAGTTAAAACAGATACGACAGTTAAGGCACGTAAGAATGCTTACCTAAGCTAACCAGGAAGATACATGAACTAGTACTTCTCAATTCAAGGGAAAACACATATATTTACTTAGTGAAATAGGGTTTTTCAACAATTAGCACGTGTATGCACTCGTCACCTCACGCACACGGCATTCATATAACAATAATACCAAAATCCTAAGGGAAGTTCCCCCACACAAGGTTGTCAAGCCACTTACCTCAAAGCAAGCTCAAAATCAATCTGATATCACGCTCTTGCCACGAGTATCCAACTCTGAGTGGCCCAAATTTAATCAAATTAATTACATAATATAAATATAGCTACAAGAAACTAATTTAGCTAATGAATTTAAAGCTACGACAAGAAAATAAGGAAACGCCTACAAAAAATCCTCCTCGGGTGCACGTCCCAAAATCCGACCAAAGTCACAAAATACGACAACCTACTCAATTACGAGACTACCCAAACTACTTTCGCTCAATCCGACTTCGAATCGGCTTCCAAATCCCAAAAGTTCATTTTATGAAACTCCCCAAATTTTCCCAAATTTCCATCCCAAATAACGAATAAAATGATGAATTCAATGATATATTAATGAATATTAGCCAAAAACGAGTTAGAATTACTTACCGCAAATATTTTTCTTGAAAACTCTAGAAAATTCACCTCAGGCTGAGCTCCCAAAGTAAAAAAATGTGAAATAAAACCCTAGGGCTCGCTTAAATAGTGCCCTCTATTTCCATTCCATGATCCGCGTATTTCTCACCGCGAGCGCACACTCACTACAGCGATCAGTGATATTATACCATGGCCGCTAGTACTGAGCCAACATTTTTCGCGGTCCGCGAGATTCCCACCATGACCACAAATCCTGAATCGACTCCTTCTACCATCTGCTAAGTTCCCATCGTGGCCTCGTCTTCCTACCGCGGTCCGCATAATCCATACCGCGGCCGCACTTCCAATGATCCGAGACCTGCAACTATCCAACACCAAATATCAGGTATTTTCCAACTCCCAAGGACAAATAGTTATCTGATAACCACCGAAACTCACCCAAGGCCCTTGGGACCTCAACCAAACATACCAAACAATCTTAAAACATCATATGAACATATTCGAGCCCTCAAATCACATCAAACAATGCTAAAACCACGAATCGCCCTCCAATCCAAACCTAATTAACTTGAAATCTCAAAATTCTACGATCTATGCCGAAGCCAACCAAACCACGTTCGATTGACCTCAAATTTGGCACATGAGTCATATTCAGCACTACGAACCTACTTCAACTTCTGAAATTGGATCCCGACACCAATAATAAAAATTCCACTATCAGCCCAAAACTCAAACAATTAAACTTATGCCATTTCAAGCCTAAATAAACTACGGACTTCCAAAACATAATCCGGTCATGCCCCTAAGCCAAAAATCACCCAATGTAGCTAACGGAATTAACGGAATTCCATTCTGAAACTATCTTCACACTGCTCCATCTACGATCCAAATTCTAAGACTTAAACTCTCATTTAGGGACTAAGTGTCCCAAATACTCCGAAACTCAAAATGAACCATCCTGGCAGATCACAAGAGCAGAAATAGACACAGGGGAAGCAGTTATTAGGGGATCGGGGTGTAAATTCTCAAAACAACTGGCCGGGTCATTACAAGTGGTTAATTAGATATTAATATAGTTTTCTACTATAATTGGAAGTGTACCTTATTTAGGACACCTCTATTATATAAATATAGATCCCATTAATTTTTGAGGATCATCATTGTTCATTAAAATAATATATACACTCATTACTTTCCTGCTATTTCACTTATTATTCAATGTTACTTCATCATTTACTATTATTACCATCCCACCTCGAGACCACACCACGTTGAGGTCGAGAGTTGGCTAGCATACTTATTTGATATATTTTATTCTCTAATTTATTCATTTATTTTCTTGCTTATCAATTGGCAATGGACGAAATCACATATCCTTTAAACTACAATATAAGTTTAATTATAATTCGAATTTAAGGGTAAACAGTTTGACGCCGACCGTGGGGCAAAGGACAATAGTGATTGTTCGGTCATGATTCTGATAACACACATTATTTTACTCTTGTTCTTGTCAATTTCTTTGCTCTTAGGTTAAAACATTTCAAACTCATAAAACACACCCACACATGGTGAAGATGGTTTCGGGTTTCATGGGGAAAATAATAATGTAATTGCTTTAAGAGCCGAGGTGCCATATTCGGGATGGTACAGGCTCAACAAGCCGCTATTGCTTAATTACAAAATCAACATAGAACTCCGAGTAGGGTCAAGCAGAAATCACTCGCTATACCGAGCCAGTGCTAGAAAGGTCGAATAGTAACGAATAGGGGACTGATCCTGCAATAATGAAAATCCTCAAGGAGCTCACGAAAATAATTGAGTCATGAGAGAAGAAAATCGAAGCTAATGATAAAAAATTGGAAACATACAACTCCCAAGTTGATCAGATACTGAGGGAACCACCTATCTGGAAAGGGATGGATTTGAAGAAATTTGTACAAAAGTCGTTCCCTTCGAGTGCGGCTCCGAAACCCATTTCCAAAAAAGTTTTGTTTATCGTACATACCTAAATACAATGGGACACCGATCCCTACGAGCATGTTACCTCCTACACATGCGCCATCAAGGGTAACGATTTGGAAGATGATGGGATCGAATCTATTTTATTGAAGAAGTTTAGGAAACCCTATCGAACGGAGCAATGATTTGCTACCACAATCTACCACCAAATTCCATCGACTCGTTCTCCATTTTGGAAGACTCTTTCATAAAGGCACATGCTGGAGCCACAAAGGTTACGACAAGGAAATTGGACCTTTTCAAAGAAAGATATAGGGATAATGAAATGTTGAGGGGATTTGTATCCCGATTTCAAATGGGATGCATGGAGTTGCCATCGATCACAAATGATTGGGCCGTCCAACCTTTCACTTAGGGATTGAATGAACGAAGTTCAATAGCATCACATTAGCTAAAGCAAAATCTAATCGAATATCTGGCTGTAACGTTGGCAGATGTATATATCGGTACCAATCAAAGATCAAGGTCGAGGATGACCAATTAGAAGATCCTTCCAGTTTAATGCACCCGAACACGTCAGCCGCCAAAAATTAGTGGAACATCGATAGAGAGCCAAGTTCAAACTAAGACCATCAACCGTACATATCAAATCGCAAGAATAGTAGTCCGGCACACAATCGCATCTGGAAT
Organism: Nicotiana glauca; assembly: GCA_026770625.1. NCBI lineage: Eukaryota > Viridiplantae > Streptophyta > Magnoliopsida > Solanales > Solanaceae > Nicotiana > Nicotiana glauca. The sequence continues at coordinate 148,067 of MU711710.1, read as the reverse complement.
GATCGAAGAAGTGATCGAGGATAGAATTCTTGGGGACATCTGAGCAAAAATAGTTTTAACAAGAACGTGACCCCATAGAGGCACCTCTTTTATCAGAGTATAATTTTAGTGTCGATACATCAGATATTGTATCAGCGATTGGAAGAATCAAAGACACCAGATGTCCTAGGCCCATATAGACCGATCCTTCCAAAAGGAACCCCAATCTGATGTGTAAATATCATGGAAAGCATGGTCACAGGATCAAGGATTGCAGGAAATTGAGAGAGAAAGTAGCCCGTTTATTCAATAAGGGCCACCTTCGAGAATTCCTAAGTGATTGAGCCAAGAATCATTTCAGGGAAAAGGACGCCAACAAGAAAATTGAACAGGAAGCGCCACAACATGTAATTCATATGACCATCAGAGGGGTTGATATTCCACAAAGGCCAGTGTTCAAATGCACTAAGGTATCAATTGCTAGGGAAAAATAGACCTGATACTATGTGCCAGAAGGCACTGTATCATTCAACAACGAGGAGGCACAAGGAATTTATCAACCTCACAACAACGCTCTGGTAATCTCTATCTTATTAAATACAGTTCAAGTTAAACGTGTTTTAGTGGATCTAGGTAGCTAAGTAAATATCATCCGATTTAGGGTCGTGGAGAAACTCGGGTCATAAATGATTTCAATATAGCCAGTGAAATAACTAAAGGAGAGATTATCCTACTGGTGAACAAAGTATCCAAGATATCAAGTTTCACATGATACATGTCGACATGGGGTACAATGCCCTACTCCTGGGGCCTTGGATCCACAACATGAGGTCCCTTCGACTCTCCACCAAATCATGAAATTCCCGACGTCAAACGGGGTAAAAATAGCGTACGGGGAGCATCATGATGTGAAAGAAATGTTCGCGGTTGATGAGGTAATATCAATTTCATTGCTATCAATATCAGAAGGATTGGGAATCAAAGGTAAATGGGAAGAAAAATAGCAAAATCACCACCACCAGCCTTGATCGAATGAGAGAAGCAGGAAATGGAAGAGGAAGAGGAGGATTTTGTGACTCCTCAAACTTTTGTTGTTCCTGAATATTCCGACGCCACAAAATCAACCATCGAAGAGCTGGAAAAAGTTATATTGATCGAGCACCTTCCCGAGCGAAAGGTATACTTAGGAATGGGGTTAACCCCAAAACTCAGGAAAAAGCTTATTCATTTTCTTATGATAACATATATTATTTTGCTTGGTCCCACTTAGACATGACTGGGATCCCGCCGAAAATAACAATGCATCGACTAAGCCTGCACTTAAGGATCAGGCTGGTTAAACCTAAGATAAGGCCCATCTGAGGTAAAGCGTGCATTCATAGTTAAACCTAAGATAAGGCCCCATCCCTAAGATAAGGACGAGATAACAAAACTTCTCAAAATAGGGTCCATTCGGGAAGTAAAGTACCCCAAATGGTTAGCTAATATAGTCGTAGTTCCTAAGAAAGGGAAAAAACTTAGGATGTGTGTATATTATAAAGATTTAAACAAGGCATGTCACAAAGATTAATTTCCACTACCTAACATTGATCGCATGAACGACGCCACAGCCGACCATGAGATCCTTAGTTTTCTCGATGCCTATTCCATGTACAATCAAATTTAAATGAACCCAGGAAACCAAGAAAAGACTTCATTCATCACCAAGTATGGAACATATTATTATAATGTAATGCCTTTTGGGCTAGAAAAACGCAAGAGCTACCTACCAACGCCTAGTAAATAAAATATTCGAATGACAGATAGGTAAATCAATGGGAGTATATATAAATGACATGCTACTTAAGTCCCTACGCGCTGAGGGCCATTTGACACATTTGCAGGAAACATTCAAGATACTAACAAAATACAACATGAAGCTCAACCACGAGAAATCAATTTTCGGGGTCGGTTCGGGCAAATTCCTTGGCTTCATGGTGTCAAAATAGGGAATCGAGATCAACCCCGATAAAATTAAGGCTATTAAGACATCACCGTCATGGACATCGTTAAAGCCGTGCAAAGGCTAACGGGGCAGATAGTTGCCTTAGGCCGATTCATAGCGAGATCATCGGATCGGAGTCATAGATTCTTTTCTCTACTCAAAAAGAAGAAAAATTTCGCCTAGACCCCGGAATGCCAACAAGCATTATAAGATTGAAGCGATACCTCTCGAGCCCACCACGTCTTCATACTCCAAAGGCAGATGAAAGACTCTAATTATACTTGGCAGTCTCGGAGATCGCAGTAAGTGGTGTCATGGTTCAAGAAGAGCAATGTATGCAATTTTCTATTTATTATGTAAGTCGAACTCTAAGAGAAGCAGAAACTAGATATCCACACTTAGAGAAATTGGCACATGCTTTGATAAGTGCATCTAGGAAGCTAAAACCATATTTTCAATGTTACCCCATGTTGATACCCAATTTTTTCCTATATTATTTTTAAAATGCATATATACCTTTAAAACTATGCATTAGCATCAAAAGGTATTTTCCCATAATTTTTTACATCTTTAAATTAATTTATTTCAGTATTTTCTTCATATAAACAATTGTAAAATTGCATCACAAATGAATTTAGGACATGTCTTGATTTAATATTACTATTATTGTTCTATTGAGTCAAAATTATCTCATAAATAGCCAAATTGGCACCTTTTGGCTATAATTGAAATAACTTTGCAATTATAGCCCATGCGTACATTTTTGTATTATTTTACCAGAAATTAGTCATTTGCATTTTTAAATACTAAATAACTATTTTTAAAACATTTCTATGCATGAAATTCATTTTTTATAATTAGTAATTATTTTACAAATAATTTTTTAATCAATTGTTTGGCATATTTAATAAATAGCCTCTTTTTCATTTGAAACCTAGCCTATTAACTAGCCCAAAATATACCCAGCCAAAACCCAACATCTAACCGACCCACTTCTTGCCAAATCGTGGTCGTTGATCATTTTGTTCAACGGTCCAGATTCCCCCTTCCTAAAATAAACCAACCTATACCCTCCAAACCATAATCATTCTAACACCCTCCCCCGTCGTCACCTAATCCCCTCTTATCTCAAATTCTCTCAAGTCTAAACCCTAATCCACCCTCACCGACTCATCTATGGCTATTCATGGTGGTTTCTCACCACCTTCAGGCCTCTAATGGCCTCTCCTACATTGGTATCATCGTCTCTTGGGTCCTCAAGGGACCAGGGTTAGTCTGCTTATGCCTTTGGTCTTTGCTTGCCTGTTTCGGGCTGTTCTGGTTCGATTTCTAGTAAGATCTTCGTATGATCTATGTAATTCTAAGCTTGCTTCTTCACCTCTGTGTTGTTCTTCTTGAAACCCTAATTTTTGTCCTTTGAACTTCTCAGATCTGTGCAAGATTTGAGATAGATCGAACCTATTTCATTTGAGTTTTACAAGAACCTTCTATTTTTCGAATGGTTTTCCATTTTTTCTAAACTAGTGTTTCCCGAAAATTTCTTTCTCCAAAACATTTGATAATTTTGAGTGTTTAATATTCTGTTTCTCATATGTTTTAACCGATTTCATAAGATTTGCTTTAACCCTAACTCGTTTATGCTAAAAACCCTAATTTGTTCAACATTTTATCTGGTTCCTGAGTTACTTATGTACCGACTGTCCTATGTTTTGGTTCTTGTGATTTTTTTTAGCCTAATTAGATGTCTTGTGATTTTTATCCTAATGTGTCACTATTAAGGTTCTTGGTTCGAATTTCTACCAATTATATGTGTCTATATTCATTTTTTTCCTATTCATGGTAAACCTACATTTTCACCCTTAAATCGTTGTTGATTTGAATTCTTGATTTATCAATCTATTTCCTGACTATTTCTTTCTTGCCTTAGTTGAACTTGTCTGCGATACTTGCTGACTCTTTGTATGATTCCTTCCTTAATTAAACCCTTGACTATTGTACTCCGAAGCTCTTTATTTTTTGCTTGATTTGAACTCTTTTCCTTAATAAGATCTCGGATTCTTACTTCTTTACTCGGTCTAATTGAACATGTTGCCTTAACTAGTTCCTATCATTACTGTGGGTTGATTTTCCTTAAGTAAAGCAGAAAACTATGCTGAATCTTCTTGTAATTGATTATGAAATTCCTTAATTACTGATTGTTGATTTCTTTACCTTATTTCTTCTACTCTTAAGCTACTATATAAACAGTCTTTATTTTAACTTGTGGACATGAACACTAGTTCCTCCACACTCTCACACTCTCAAAGGCTCTCTATCCTCTTCTGCTACTTGCAATTCTCACTAATCTAGCCGGCAGTAAGCCAAGGCTGGCTATTTGCACCATCTATGCTCTATACTCTGTATTCTCTCCTTGACTGGTATGTCCTGATTCAATTCACATTGCAAACCTATGTGTTTCTTTGTTGCTGCAGTTCATTAGTTGTGATTTCTAGTTCTATTTGCTATTTGTTTACCGTGAAATGGTAATGACAAATAAATTTATGAAATGGAACTCTAAAAATACGTGATCTGTTCCCGAGCTAGTTGTTAGAGCAGATGATGCTAGTACTATGAATATTACCGAAAGGGCATGAGATAAAATGAGGTAACGACCGAACTAGATGGCCTGCTACCCGGATGTAAGCTTGGCCGATGGGGACTTCAAGGTAGACCTCGAGGTCGAGCTCGGGCTATTAGGGACAATTGATAGTAGTATTACAACTAGAGATATAATCAAACGAAACTATTTATAACCAAAACTAAGTTGTACGATGAAGAAGACATATAAAGATGAAGAACACATATTGAGGCAAAGGATATCGAAATATGCTCAGTATTAGAGAGAGCCAATAATTTTTTGTAAGAAGAGAGAGAGAAAGATATTATTACACTTTGTAGAATTGTGGGAGCAACATCAGCCCTTACAAGGTAGGGCGAGTCCCCTTTACATAGGAGAGGAAACATAGTTACGAATACATGTATATTTAATTTGCAAAATATTGAGATGTGATGCCTTGACTTGACGCCTCAGCGTAGGCTCCAGATAGGCCGACTATGTCAGACTTAGCTTCGTATCTTAGGGGATTCCCATTTTGTCATAGCCTCGGCCTCCATCTGAACCCGAATCGGATCTTAACAAGCCTTAAAGAAGAGAACTAAGTTTTGGCTTTGTGTCCTTGGGGTCTCGAGGCCTTTACCTAAGATGTCTTGATAGCAAGAAATTAGTCCCTCTGATTTTACCGCACACAGATAGTCTCCACATTTCTTGGAGTGAAGGCAACGAGGAACGATAAGAAACGGTTCTGAACCATTGCTCCTTCTGATGTTCTTAGATATCAGATACTAAGACGCGCTTCAAGTATCGTTCCTGCATATTTCTGCATTGACTGCGGTGGTTGGCTTCCTTCAATATGCCCAGGATGCTTTTATAAATATTTACTTCTCCTCTTTTAGATTCCCTTTTGTGTTTAAGACCCTCAGCAAGGTTTTCTTTCCCTTATTTTTCATTCCTTCTCAGGAATTCAAACCCCGCCCTTTTTCTCCTCTCCCAAAATCTGCCTAAGGATGACGAATGCTACAATTTCTGCTTCTGAGGAGGCTGCTGGCTTATCCTCCTCATTTTTCTCTCGGGGTGAAATGGATACTCTGCCCCGTGTTGATGAGAGCATTCTGGGACCTTTTGTGATGACCTCCAATTTTAGGGTTGAGAGGCCCTCCACGAAGTCAGAGTGTCGTTAGCCCGTGACTCGGTATGTTAGCTCTATAACGGACATCAAAGCAGTGAAGGCAGACTGCTGCTGAGGAGATTCTGTGCTTGTGGAGATCCCCGCTCGGGGTAAAGATATTATGGCTCACAAAGCCGTCTTTCTCAGTGTGTATACCTATCAATTTTCTTTGGGGCTGGTAGAGCCGTCCTCGCCCCTGATTGACCCCGTGATTCTTGACTTCTACCGGAGTTACCAGGTAACCCTAGGTTAAGTCCATCCATCGTTTTGGCGCATGGTTTATATGATCAGGCACTACAAGAGCATGATAGATGGGATGCCTTTCACCCTAAACCATTTGATCTGGATGTATAGCCCTCGCCTGCTTCGCAGAGGTTTAATCAAGCTTCGCTGTCGAGATTTGAGGTCCCTTTTTGCCCCCTCTGAGGAATTGGATGATGCATGGTTAAGTCGACTCATTCGAGTAAGGACATTCGATTTGATTCCAGCGGAAAAGATGTCGTTCCCTGAGGAATGGAAAGCTGGGCGTAAGTAGTTACGGTGCCCTTGCTCTCATCTCTTTTCTTTTTGTAGCATTTCTTCACGCATCTGACTCATTTCTTCACGCATCTGACTCTACCTTTCTTGTCCTTTTAGCCATGGCGATCTACCCCGGCGCGGTGCCAGATCTTCGGGGTTGGGTCTGTTGTCTGTACTCAATTTTCTTGTATACTAATCAAGTGTGGCGGGATTTATCCCGAGACCGTCAAAAGGCCGGAGGCCCTGGTAAGTCCAAAGTTTTGACGCATTCGTGCAATCTAGAATTAGCGAGGCATTAGTAGCTTTCTCTTTTCCATGCTTTTGACATTTGTATTTGTACAGGTCTGGTGGGAACTCTACTGGTGAAGGAGGCAACGTCTGTTGGAGGGGACACTCAAATGCATGATGGGGAGGGGAAGAGGAAGGAAAATCTGAGATTTGAGCTGCCGGAACCCAAGAGGAGCAGAGTGGAGGGTTCCGTTGTCGACCCTTCGGCTCCAGTGCCCAAGGCGACAAAAAATTCTCGTGTGGAAGGTGAGGGGGAAGTAGTTTTTCGACACCCTTTAAAGGATGCATGAGGATGATTGATCGTCGAGCCGTGGGAGTAGATGCTTCCGGACAAGGACCCAATGCTGACGTGACTCGGGTTTGTGGTGGCAAGGAAATGGATGGGGTATCGAGTGCTGACCTCGATATAACAGGAGGCCAGGGTTCTCCCCGGACTGGGGTACCTTTGACAGTCATTCCGGAGGGGCCTCGAGCTAGATCTCGAGACGAATCGAAGACAGAGATTCAGGTTAACCATTTGGCCCATTGGTCATTACTTCTTCTCCAAAGGGGGATATCCTTCCTATTTGCCGTATGCAAGAGGAATCACGCGAGGAGTTTTTCATGGCGAGAGTGCTGACCAAAGGCGGAGGCACAATCGGAAGGTCGGCAATTGTTTTTAGGATAGTTCCAAGGCTGATGTCCTGTCTATCTTCGAAAAAATAGGTAGGCTGTGTGAGTGTGTAACTTCACCTAGCAATGTTTGCTATTTCGGGCCATTTCTCTTCTTAACTCTTTTTTGCGGCTTCAGGCCGAGGCACTTTATACCCAAGTCCTTACCCAGTATAAGCAATAGGTGAGTATTCATGAGCGTAAGAAAGCTTTCTTCGCTAAATAGGTTGTCTATCCCTTGCCCTCGCTATCCTTCAAGTCTTTGTAGAATCTCATCGCTTTTAACTCTTTGGGCCCTAACTCGTGCACTTTGAGAAGGAGAATTCCTTGATGAGAGGGGAGCTTCGGGCTAGGGATGCTGAGATCTTCGAGCTTAGCTGGCATGTAAGCGTTGTGTCTTCTTAGAGGGACAACCATAGGGAGAGAGTTACTATGATCGAGCGCCAGCTTCAGAACGTAGGGGAGGATAGCGGCAAGTATAATGGCCTTCATTCCGAGTTGGTGGCTGCACTACTTCGGATCAAAGCTGAGGCTGAGACACTTGTATCTTCGCACGAGGGAGGTGCAGTCGTTGCTGATTCCTATGATGAGAGGGCGTCAAAGGAGGCTAGATCTATATTACCTCAAACCATGGGTCATGCTTTGCTAGTTGTCCGAGTGCTGCCTGTTGAGGGCATTTTGGAAGGCAGCTCGAGCGGGGTGAAAAATAGAGGCGGATCCCCGGAAAGGGGGGACACCATCGAGAAGGTGTCCTCACGGGACCTGTAATTACCTAGATATAACCTTTCGAGGCAATTATTTCAAGGATAAATTAGGGCCTGCTATCCTTTTTCGCTGGTCTCCTTGTTTGTAGTACCTTTTTTAATTCGGCATTTGTATAGGGAGAATTCTTCAACTTCATTTACCTTTTTGTTTTGATTTTATCAATGATTTGGCGAACAAAAACCTCGAGCCTATAATATAGCCTTGTTGCCTTTTTGGGATGGCTCGAACAAAAGGTCTTTTTGCCTTTGGTCATTTTGTCGCTTTGCTGCTTCGGGTGCAATCTCCGAGTCGCGTTGCAACTCGAGATTTATTTGACCCTTGAGTTTTTTCCTGCTCTCATGGGCGGATAATGGTAGTTATGCCCTAGGTCAAGGTGACCTTACAGGTGGGTGGCCCGAAGGCTTTATTCGGACGACGATAATGGCACTTATGTCGTGCCCTTAGGCATGTTTTATTTTAACTTATTTCGGGTCCAGCCTCTAATTCGTGTTACGATTAGAGCCTTAATTGACCCTGAAGATGTCGGTTTTGGCTGGCGACAATGGCTCTTACGCATTTTGATTGTGGAGACCTTTTGATATGTGGCCCGTAGGCCTGTTTAGTTAACTATTTTGGATCCGGTCTCCGAATCGAGTTGCAATTCAAGCTCACTTTATTCCTCAAGTTGTCAATTTGGCAGGCGACAATGGATCTTACACTTTTTAGTCGTAGAGACCTTTTGATATGTGTCCTGTAGGCTTGCTTAACTGGTGACGATGGCTCTTACGCTGTTTTTTCCTGTGGGTTTTTTTTTGTACGCTTGTTTTCTGCTCGTTAAACGCTTTTGAAAGATTTTTGCCTGACCCATTGTCGGTTCTGGAAGAATCTCAATTTCTAGTTGTTATCGGCGATATTTCGAGCACCTCGTAAGGTTCACAGCCTGTCATTTGCCTGTTGAGGGAAGCCTATTTTAACCGATTCTTTCCTAAGTATATTCGAAGTAGTGCCATGTAATTTTTGTTTGGCGACGGTCGGGCGTCCCTGAGTTGCGTTGTTTTGGCTGTAATAGCTTTTTTGACCATAGTCATATACATTTGTCCGTAGCCATTTTTGATCCCGAGTGATAGTTTAGGCGTCTACATCAAGGGTATGCCCTTTCGAGATTCTTACAAATGCAACATATAGTCTAAACTTGGGGATTTTCATACCTATAAAGGTCTTAAAGTTTGTCATGCCTATTGAGGTCTTACATCTTGTCATGCCTATTGAGCTCTTACATTTTTTTTGGTGATGTACCATGGCGATTGTTGGTAGTCTCCGAGACATCAATTTGTTTAAGCGTAATGACCGCTTCTTGTGAACTTGGAGCTGCATTTTCGGGGATTTATGAGCCCGGAGTTCCGGTCCTGGAGTTATGCGAGTGCCCAATTGCAGGCATTAAGTATCCGAGTATTCAGAGATGCATTTGGTGGAGGGGGCCCCTATAGGGGATACTCTTGATATTTCTCAATCCGGAGAATAAGGCATTGTAATGATATCTATTGATTGCCTAATGTAAGTACATCCCAATACATTGTTTTGATCGGGGCCTCCTTTGTCTTATTCCCATGGCGGAGCTGACCGTGAAAAAAACCTTGTAGGTTCCTTGGACCCTTCTGGATAAATGAATGGATGTCGCCTCATTAAAAACCTTGTTAGCAAAAATCCGCTTAGGGAAACGATTTAGAAGGAAAAGAGTTACGACGTCCGCTCAAAGGTGTTTATGGGGTTCCATATTCTGCCGTCCTAGCAGTAATACCTCTTAAGCATTGATACATTCTAGTTGCTCGGATGTTTCTCACCCTACATGGTACCGATCTTATTGGAGCCTTTGCCAATCATTCCGAGGACACGGTAAGGTCCTTCCCAATTTTGGCCTAGCTTCCCTTCATTAGGGTTTCTAGTGTTGAAGATGACCTTCCTTAGGACCAGGTATCTTACTTTGAAGTAACGGAGATTCATTCTCTTATTGTAGTATCTGTCGATTTCCTATTTCTAGGTAGCCATCCGAACCAGCGAGGCTTCTCGTTTTTCGTCGAGAAGCTCGAGGGATGTTGCTATGGCTTCGCTATTTGATCCCTCACTAGTGTGTTGGAATCTGCCGCTTGGTTCTCCGGCCTCCACCAGTATCAGTGCCTCATCTCCGTATACTAAAGATAAAGGTGTCTTGCTGGTGCTCGATTTTGGAATTATTCGATACGCCCACAACACATCGGGCAGTGTTTACCTCGATTTCCCTTTGACGCTTTGTAGCTTCTTTTTTTAAGTTTTGAATGATAGTTTTATTTGTAGATTCGGCTTGGCATTTTTCACACGGGTGATATGGTGTTGACAGGATCCTCTTGCTTCCGTTGTCCTCAAGGAACTGCTTTACCTTGCTCCCGATGAACTACCTCCCGTTGTCGCACGTTATTTCGGACGGGATTCTGAATCGACATATGATGTGTTCCTATATAAAATTGGTGACTTCCTTCTCTCTTATTTTCTCGAAGGCATGCGCTTCTACCCATTTTGAGAAATAGCCAGTCATAAATAAGATATATCTGGCCTTACCTGGCTTCGTCGGCAAAGGGCCGAGAATGTCCATCCCCCATTTCATGAATGGCCATGGTGATAAAATGGAATGCAGCTATTCTCCGGGCTGGTGGATCATGGGGCAAACCTTTGACACTTATTTCATTTTTGGATTAATTCCCTGGCGTCTTTCTCCATGCTATCTCAATAGTAGCCTGCCCGGATCACTCTCTAGAATGATTTTCGCAGGCGCTCTCGTGGATCTCTCGAAGCACATATTCCGTGTCGCCTGGTCCCAAGCATATCGCCAGGGGACAATTGAAAGTTCTCTTGTAAAGGGCTCCATTTTTGTCAAGTGAGAAACGGGCCGCTTTGGTTCGCAGGGACCTTGATTCTTTTGGATATGTGGGAAGTTCTTTATCTTTCAGATAAGCGACGTGTTTGTTTCTCCAGTCCCATGTCAGGTTGGCGGAGTTAATTTCCACATGGCCCTCCTCGACCACAGATTTGAACAGTTGAATGACGGTTATGGGGAGCTGGTCTTCTTCTTCGGCGGAGGATCCCAACTTTTCGAGGGCATCAGCCCCACAATTTTGGTCTCACGGTATGTATACTAGAGTCCATTCTTTGAAACAATGCAACCTGATTTGTATTTTGTACAAATACCTTTGCATCCTTTCCTCTCGGGCTTCGTAGCTCTCGTTTACTTGGCTTACCACGAGGAGCGAGTCGCATTTTGCCTCTACGATCTCGGCTCCCAAACCTTTGGCCAACTATAGACCAGCAATCATAGCCTCATATTTGGCTTCGTTGTTAGTCAGTTTTATGTTTTTTATGGGTTTTCTGATTATGCCGCCGACGGGCGGCCTCAAGACTATACCGAGTCCGAATCATCTTAAGTTTGTGGCACCATCCATGAATAGGGCCCATACCCCAGAGGAAGTGCCCGATTTTAATAAAAGCTATTTCTTTACCTCGAGTATGAGGGCTGGCAAGAAGTTGGCCACGAAATCCACCAAGATTTGGGACTTAATGGCTATCCGAGGTTGATACTCGATGTCATACCCTCCGAGTTCGATAGCCCATTTGGCCAATCGACCTAATAGCTTAGGTTTATGCAGTATACTCCGGAGGGGATAAATTTTTAGGATGCAGATATGGTGTTGAAAATAAGGATTCAGTTTATGCGAGGCACTTATTAGTGCGAGAGCCGGTTTTTCTAGATGGGGGTACCAGGTTTTGGCATCCCCTAAGGTGCGTCTTACGTAATAAATAGGAAATTGCATACCTTGATCTTCTCGTCCCAATACACCGCTTACCGCTATTTCGGATACTGCTAGGTACAGTTGTAGTGTCTCACCATCCTCGGGTGCGTGCAGGAAAGGCGGGATGGATAGGTATTGTTTCAATTCCTCCAAGGAGTGTTGGCATTATGAAGTCCACTCGAAGTTGTTCTTACTTTTAAGCAGGGTGAAGAAATGGTGGCTTTTGTCTGACGATCTCGATATGAATCTGCCTAGGGCCGCGATCTGCCCCATTAATCGTTGGACATATTTTATGTTGTTTGCTGTCGTAATCTCTTAGATGGCCTTTATTTTATCGGGATTGATTTCGATCCTCCTGTTTGAGACTATGAAGCCCAGGAATTTACCCTAGCCTACTCCAAAGGCGCATTTATTAGGATTGAGCTTCATGTTATAGCTTCTGAGGATGTCAAAGTTTTCCTGCAAATGGGTCAAATGGTCCTCTGCGCACAGGGATTTTACTAGCATATCATCAATATATACCTCCATTGATTTTCCTACCTGACGCTCGAACACTTTGTTAACTAGCCTTTGGTACGTTGCTCCTACATTTTTTAGCCCGAAGGGCATTATGTTATAATAATATGTTCCGTATTTTGTGATAAACGAGGTTCTTTTAGGGGTTAATCTGGATCTGATTATACCCCGAGTAGGCATTGAGAAAAGTGAGGGTCTTGTGGCCAGCCATAGCATCGATCAAGCGATTGATATTGGGCAGTGGGAAGGAATCTTTTAGGCATGCCTTGTTCAAGTTTTCATAGTCTACGCACATTGTTTGTTTATCCCCCTTTTTTTGGTACCACTAGTACGTTAGCCAGCCATTCAGGATACTTTACCTCCCTGATGGATCCAATTTTAAGGAGTTTTGCCACTTTCTCTTTGATGAAGGCATGTTTCACCTCAGACTGTGGCCTCATTTTATGCTTTGCGGGTTTGAACTTGGGGTCAACACTTAGTCTGTGGGAAGTTATCTCTGGTGGGATGCTTGTGATATCTAAATGGGACCAAGCGAAGCAATCGATATTATTACTGAGGAATTGAATAAATTTTTCCCTGAGTTCGGGGGTCAGCCCCGTACCCAAGTATACCTTGCGATCCGGGAGGTGTTTGATCAAGATGTTTGCTCCAGCTCCTCGACCGTTGACTTGGTCGCATCAGATTCTTTAGGAGCGACGTGCGAAGAAGTCTTCCTTGTTGACTTCAAGGGTCTGCGCATTTCCCTCCCCGTCCAAGGTTGGGTATGTAGGAATTGTCTTCTCGTGGTGGACTGTGAACGTTTCCCTTGCTGCTTGTTGTTCACCATGTATGGTCGTGATCCCGTCCCTAGTGGGAAACTTTATTACCTGGTGCAAGGTCGAGGGAACGGCCCTTATGTTGTGTATCCAAGGTCTACCAAGTAGGGGGTTGTATTTCATGTCACCGTTGATGACTTGAAACTCGGTATTTTGGGTCGTGTCGAACGTGTCGATCGGGATAATGATTTTTCCCTTTATTTCCTCTCCGACCATGTTGAAACCGTGGAGGACCCGAGAGGTAGCGATGACTTGATTGAGCAATCCTAGCTATCCTACTACTTCTAACCTAATTATGTTGACCGAGCTGCCTGGGTCCACGAGCACACGCTTTATTCGGTGTTGTTTGAGAGAAATGAGATGACTAGAGAGTCGTTGTGTGGTTCCATCATAGCTTCGAGGTCCTCCTCATAGAATACAAGAATTTCTTCACGCGGGCGCTCCCAGGCCGACCCTTCGTCTGTAGCGGGTGTCTTGCTAGTTTTGAGTTGGGCCCTTAGGGGACGTCGACTCCTCCAATAATCATATGGACGTCGGCTTCTTGGTTGGTGTGAGAAGTTTCGCTGACTTGTTGTGTGTCCTGTGAGTCCGCATCCCCTAGTACTGGTTCAGGTGCTTTATCGGGATCCTGTTGTGGTGCTCCGGAAGCCAGGATAGCTACACCATTTTCCCCATGGTCTTCCAGGCAGTCATTCTCAACTCTGTTTACTGAGCCAGACATTTTTACCTGAAATCAAAGGATCTTGGACAACAAAAAGTGTGAAAGATGATATGCGTCTATGTAATGAAACTAGCAAGAAAATAATCACTACTATTTTTAGCCTCACTGTAGGCGCCAAACTGTTTACTGTGAAAATGGTAACGGCAATTAAATTTATGAAATGGGACTCTAAAAATACGTGATCTATCCCCAAACTAGTTGTTAGAGCAGATGATGCTAGTATTATGAATTTTAATGATGGGGAATGAGATAAAGCGAGGCAACGGCCGAACCAAAGTGCATTCTACCTAGATCTATGCTTGGCCGATGGGGACTTCGAGGTAGACCTCGAGGTCGAGCTCGGGCTATTGGGGACAATTGAGAGTAGTATAACAGCTAGAGATATAATCAAACGAAGGTAATTATAATTGAAACTAAGTTGTACAATGAAGAACACATATAGAGGGAAAGGATATCAAAGTATCCTCGGTATTAGAGATAGCTAATAAGTTTTATTAAGAAAAGAGAGAGAAAGATATTATTGCACTTTGTAGAACTGTGGGATTAACATCAATCCCTTACAAGGTAGGGCGAGTCCCCTTTATATAGGAGAGGAAACTTAGTTATGAATACATGTATATTTAATTTGTAAAATATGGAGATGTGATGGCTTGACTCGACGCATCAACGTAGGCTCCGGATAGGCTGGCCATGTCAGACTCAGCTTCGTGTCTTGGGGGATTCCTATTTTTGTCCTGGCCTCGGCCTCCATCTGGACCCGAATCGGATCTTAAAAAGCCCCTGGGAAGAAGACTAAGTTATGGCTTTGTGTCCTCGGGGTCTCGACACATTTACCCAAGATGTCCTGATAGCGAGAAATCAGTCCCTCTAATTTCAGCACGCACACTATTCTATTATCATATTCTCAATGTGTAACCAGCATGCTTAGATTACAATGCCTAATTACTGTATCACTTATCATGTTTAAGTTTGTTCTATTAAAAGCTATAACTACAATATTGTTTAGCATGCCCAATCCTGCTTTAGATAATTGCATGAATCCTATTTGTTCACTAGTATGTCCAAGCTGCATTGTTTGTTTTATGTCTCACCCAGCATGTCCAAATTCTGCTTTTTCTACATATGATTAGTACTTCTAAAACTTTGAATGCTTCATGAAGTGCTTTTCTAGTTTGTTTATCTAAGTCTTACCTACTCTACTTCACTAATGAGATCCTGTTATGACATCTAACCCTTTCGAAGGTACTCTAGTGGTGTGTATCGGTCATGTCTAAAGACCTATGTGTTCTCAACATATCTTTTCAACTAACTTGTCAATTCCATAACTTCTTCACGAATTTGTGTATTTGTTTGCTATCGCTAAGTGCATTCTAGGTGTCCCTTACCCCTTTTTCCACGTGTTAAGTCTGTTTGCCAAACTGTTTTCTGAAACTATTCTGGGATTGGTATTCTAATTTAAAGATGTTCTTTTTCATGCTTTTCCAACTACTGTTTTACTCAAACCAGTACAGGTTTTCTGAAAACTCTTTTCATTCCTAAGACCTTCATTTATACTGTTTACCAAACTCTTTCAAATCATTATGCACTCTTATATTACTCTTAGATTACTAAGTCTTTCCCCTCTGGTATGTGTACTGCTTTGAGACCCTTGAGATATCCATACTGCACATAAATCAATTCTTATTTGAGAAAGGTATGGGTGTGATCACTGCACGAGATCCTTGAGGTCCTTAGGGAACTCTAACACACCTAGACATGAAATTGGCTATAGAACTTTGAGCACTTGAGACTACTGAAGGCTTGGAAATTACTTAGGGCCTACTTTAGGCTCCCTATAGTTTAAATGTATATTTATATTTATTTAATTCATTCAATTCTTGGTATGTAATAATTAATTGTAAACAGACATTGGGGTGACTAGTAAAAAGGGAGGGTAGTTGTATATTCTGGGTAAAGTTGGGGTAGATAATATTCCTATAGTTTTTTTTTTGATTTACATGTGTTGTGTTAGACAATCTGCATATAGGATTTCTTGGTTGAAATGAATTCTACCTGCTCCATTTCATATAATTAGACACCATGCCTATTGGGTGTAAAGTAAATGAGGTTCAGTTTCCATTACAGCATGTATTTAAATTCATCTCCTCAGAAATCATGCCTATAGGATGTAAAATCAGCTTTAATAGAAATCATGCCTATAGGGATATTGCTTTGGCCAAATAAATTCTGCTTGCTTCACCTTATGTTTAATTAGAAATCATGCCTATAAGATCTAAAACCAGTTTAGTTAGACCTAAAAGCAGTTTAGCTTTAACTCATGTTTGTAGATTTTGAATCGATTTAATTAACTAACCTACTTGTTTCTTCAACAACGTGTTAATGAATATCACTAGAAAGCATGCCTATAGGATTCAAATTGCCCGTTTAAGATTGCTTACTATTTTATTGCATTTCTGATAAATGATTAGATACGATGTTCATAGGACATCAATATTACACTCCTAGGCAAGCCTATAGGGCGACCAAAAATTCTGCAAACTATAAAACTACACCTTGTATTTGTAACTGCTCATGTTCAACATGTCTAAAAATCAGAAGGCAAACTAGGTCTTTGACACTTTGGTCCTAACTCAATACCGCATATTCACTGCTCACCTACATATCCTATTCTAGAGTTCCTGTTATCTAAAAACTATTTTTTGAGATGTGCACTTACTTTTTCTATTTGTGGAGGTAAATGTGTGATCCTTTAATTGTTCTCTCTTTAGTGCAGTCCTAATTGTTTTTGGTTGACACCTAGATTTTTCTCCTTTAAGTACCTTCGGATAGTCTACAACTACCTAAATTAGAAGTCCTAAATACCTCCAGGGCCACAAGGAAGGTACGGTTAGTGCACGCATAGGATATCTTGCTCTCATTACCTAAATCATACCAGTGTTTAGAATGTAAAAACATGCTTTTATTTTCGACTATTTCTTGAAGTGTTTTTCTTGCTACAAGACTAATTCACATAGTTTAAGTTCGGCCGGAACCCACCGTTGTGGACCGGAGGGGTGCCTAACACCTTCTCCTCAAGGTTATTTCGATCCCTTACCCTAATCTCTAGTGATGAAAACTAGTTACATGAGTTAACCGCTCTGTCTGCCCTAACGCACCATAATCCGTTAGGTGGTGACTCTTCAAATACCAAAATCCCAAAAGGAAACTAGTTGGTTCCCCATGAGTGTCGAAACCCGGACATTCTCCATGTGGAGGAAAAAAGGGGGCGCGACAACATGGTGACTCTGTTGGGGATGTTTTAGGATCTTACCATAACAAACTTATTTTAATGAATCAGCTTAAGCATGCTCTATCCTACGTACCCTTTCCCCTTATTTGAATTTAACTGCTTTTTTTTTTAGCATTTATGATTTTTTTTTTCTGAAACTGACTTGTCACTTTGTTTTCTTCTTCTGTTACTGCCTTTCAATGATTTAAATACTGCATTTATCATTTTTACATGGAAATAATTGACAAGATGCTATTTATTGTTGCTTATATCGTACTCCACATCATATTTCACTCGTGCGTATCAAATCCTATAGCAACGTTTGATGAGTGGTTGCACTCTTCAAATTTATTACACTTAAATTTGGAAAGGCTTATTTGCGGTAAAACTAGTCGATCAGCAGTGCATTCGATGGTTCCGTGCCTTTCCCCCTCAAGTTGTTTGCTTGAGGGTACCAGTCTAGACCCGCATAGTAACCTTACTCTTATCATAATTGTGCATGCATCATGGTCAAACCTAGTCGGATTAATATGTTGTCCACATAGTAATCCTTTAAGACGAACCTTATCCAAGTCCAACAGAGTTTCCATAATCCCAACGGACACAATCACATTCTGTGCATTAATTTGGAGAATTAAATGCCAATATGCTAATAATGAATGTACAAATAGTCGAGTCTACTGGGGGAGAAGGGCTTAACATTTTATTTTGCAAAAAATGAGGAATGAGGTCCCCAGATTTGGCATGTTCAGCAACATTCCACCATTGATACTGGATTGGTGGGAGGACCCTTCCTCAAGTGACAAGAAACACGTAAGAAAGTACTTGGGCAATTTACCTTCTCTACTAGACATTCAGCCAAACAATAGGTTGATCGAGGCCGCCACTTTGTTCTGGGATAGTGAAAGAGCTGTGTTCCGTTTCGCCAACATAGAAATGACTCCCCTCCTAGAAGAAACTGGAGGACTTACGGGACTGACTTAGTATAGACCTAGGTTGTTGGTGCCAGAAAACTTTACTGGTAAAGGGTTGCAAAAGATGATGGGGCTGAAGAAAAATGCTGACTTGGAATGCTTGAAGAAATCCTACATACACTTCGAATACCTATATGAGAGATACGACCATAGCAAATCCTACCATGCAGAGTGTTCGTATTCATTGTGTGCTTCTTGGGCCTGATAGTGTTCCCAATGAAAAGGGAAATAATCCATACTAGATTGGCCATGGTCGCCAAGACTTTTGTGGAAGGGATCAATGGGCAGATATACACTATAGTCCCCCTGATCATAGCCGACATCTATAGGCTCTATAGCGCAGTGAAAGGGGGATCAAGCATTTCGAGGGTTGTAACATGTTGCTGCAGTTGTGGTTATTAGAACATCTTCAAAGGGGCCAGTATCGCCAAGAACTTCCGCAAAGGGCTTGGAACGATCATATTGTCTTTCATCACCCCAAGCGGATGACTTACATTCCGTACAGGTTTGCTTAGCCGGAAAGTGCCAAAGAGTGGGTAGAGTTCTTTGATAATATGACCGATGAACAAGTGCAAATGTTTGAATGGTTCCCAGCAGACGAATTCATCATCAGGTCCAGAGATGCTCCATACTTGGTGCTGATTGGGTTGAGGGGAATATACCCATGTGTCCCTATCTAAGTTATGAGGCAAGCAGGCAGGAAACAGGTTGTACCAAGGGTTGCCAAGATGAGTCATTTCAGATCAGACTTTCAGTACAACGACATCTCTTACAAGTGCCAAGCCCAGCACATGTGCCACTGCAAAATCATTGTGAAAAAAGAATGGTTAGAAGACAATATAAAGGGAATGGTGAGTCCAAAAGCCGCTCGAGGGAATATGATCATACACGAAGAAACTGAAGCTCAAGTCAAATATAACAGACTATGCAAGAGAGTCCACGACTCTGGGAATAAGCACCGGAAAATACATGAGGAAAATATGAGGTTGATCGAAGAATGGAAAGAAATGGAAGTCACTTCCAACAGAAAGTTGGAATATCTAGAGCGAGGATTAGTGGAGCTGGAGGGTAAAGTCATAAAGAGGATTGACGATTTCCAGAATGCCAAAGGAAGCGAAGGAGGAAATTTGGCCAGAGCCTACCTGCTGCTGGGTTTGCGCGAGTTGGCGAACCTGTATGATGGAGCCAGGAAGATCGAATCTGGGGAAGGTCCTTCTACTAATAGTGGCTTACTTTTCTATTATCTTAGTCTCATTTTGGGATTCGTATAATTTCATATTATGAAATGAGGCATTTGCTGGCATCTAAAGTTCTCCAAATCTATTTATCGAGGCCTACCTTGGGCATAACGAGGTTCCCCAAATTAGGATGCGAATTTACATTCCTCCAATACGTGTTTAAATATTGCAAATGCTTTTCAAAATCCTTAATGACTTTTTTACCTTTTGTTTTTTCTTTATTTTGATTATTCCCATCCCCTAAGGTTGGTTCACTCATACTGACATCATCAGCATATCATACCAGATCAAGAGGTCATCCACCTCCTCCTCCTCCGAATGATCCTAAAAGTAAAGAAAAATCCAGAATGGATGATACGAGCAATGACATAGACTACAATGCAATAGTTAAGGAGGAGGAGGAAGAAGGCCTCACCATTCAGACTGTGGAGAAGGGGGCTGTTCTTAGAAACTTGACCACCACACCATCCCGGGCCCGCCGAGTCCCTGGGTAGCTTGGCAGATTTTATTTCTCTAACCATTCTAGGCATTTAAGATTTTCAGTAACTTTGTTTTAAAAGACTTATTTATTTCAAAATAAATGCTCAGTTCATCGAGCCATACTTGTCTGGATGTTTTTCAGTTTTAATCAAATACATTGCTGTTTATTATTCGTTATTATTTTCTACACCTTTCTTTCTACAGCGTTATTATTACTTTTCCTGATGAACCAGTGAGTGTGACATGTAATGAGGCAATGTAATATGAGGATAGTGATTCGGATGAAGAAGACGAGATACCCGAGGAAGTTATCAAGGAGCTTGAAAACATATAGAATAAGCCCTAGTTCAATCTGGACGAAACCGAAGCAGTAAACTTGGGGGACGTCGAGACCGTTAAGGAGACTCGCATCAACATTCACTTATCACCAACAGAGAAGGAAGAGTACATCCGCTTCTTAAAAAAGTATGAGGATATTTTTGCATGGTCATATGATGACATTACCGGTCTAAGCACGTCCATAGTGGCTCACAAGTTGCCTACTAATCCCATGTGTCTGCCAGTAAAGCAGAAACTCAGGAAATTCAAACCAGATATGAGCCTGAAAATCAAGGAGGAAGTTACTTAGCAGATCAAAGCCAAATACCTCAAGGTTGTGGAGTATTCGACCTGGTTAGCCAATATTGTGCTAGTCACGAAGAAAGATGGGAAAGTCAGAGTATATGTTGACTATCGAGATTTAAATAGAGCAAGTCCCAAGGAAGACTTTCCATTGCGAATTATACACATCCTGATCGACAGTTGCGCAAAGCATGAACTCCAATCCTTTGTAGATTGCTTCATGGGTTATTACCAGATCTGGATGGATGAAGAAAATGCAGAGAAAACAGCTTTCATTACACCATGGGGGGGTATAATGCCACAAGATGATGACATTTGGTCTAAGAAAATGCTAGGGTTACTTACATAAGAGCCATGAAAACCATCTTCCATGATATGATACACAAAGAAATAGAGGTGTATGTGGATGACGTCATCATCAAATCCAGGTGGAGGCCGCAGATCACATAGCAAACTTGAGAAAGTTCTTTGACATGCTGAGGAGGTACAACTTGAACTAAACCCTGCAAAGTGTGCATTCGGGGTTCCTGCAGGAAAGTTACTGGGATTTATTGCCAGTCACCGAGGGATCGAGCTAGATGCATCTAAAGTCAGGGCTGTTCAGGAGTTACTGCCACCTAGGAGTAAAAAGGATGTGATGAGCTTCCTAGGACATCCCAACTTTATCAGTCGTTCATAGCACAGTTCACAGTCATATGTGAACCCATCTTCAATATGCCGAGACAAGTTGGACCGAGGATTGTCATAAAGCTTTTGACAAGATCAAGGAGTACTTGTCCACACCCCCAATTCTGGTCCTGCCAGAACCAGGACGACCTCTGTTTCTCTATCTATCTGTATTGGATGGAGCCTTTAGACGTGTTCTGGGATAACATAATGACGAGATAGGGAGAAAGGAGTAAGAATATATATTACTTGAGCAAGAAGTTCACTCCTTACAAAACACGATACTCTCTACTGGAACACACTTGTTGTGATTTAACCTGGATGGCCCAGAAGTTAAGGCATTACTTTTGTGCCTATACCACATAGCTCATATCCAGGATGGACCCTTTGAAGTATATATTTCAGAAACCCATGCCAACTGGGAAGTTAGCCAAGTGGAAGATATTGTTGAATGAGTTTGACATCATCTACGTAACTCAAAAGGTGGTCAAAGGACAAGCATTGGAAGTTCATCTTGCTGAAAGCCCAGTGGGAGGAGAATACGAGCCCTTGAAGACGTATTTTTCTGATGAAGAAGTGTCTCTTATGGGAGAGGACATTACCGAAGCATACGACGGTTGGAGGATGTTCTTTGACAGAGCTGCAAATTTAAAAGGAGTAGGAATTGGAGCAGCTTTGGTATCAGCAATGGGTCAACATTATCTGTTATCTACCAAACACAGATTTCCCTACACTAACCACATGGCGGAATATGAAGCCTGCATAGTAGGACTCTGTAAGTTCCCGTAAATAATTTTTTGGTCTCAAAACTTAGTAACTCGTGGTGTTGACTGCGAATATGTGTTAGGAATGTGTAGAATTCTTCGCGGCAAGAAAGCTCACCGCGGTTCGGACCCTTGGTAGTGATCTAAGACTTTAAAAATCAAAAGAATCAATTTTCAAGAAAATTATCAAAAATACGGTCCAGAATGCGGTCACAGATCAGCTACGCGGACCGCATTCCTGCCGCAGAGTGAAGCAGAAGAATTGTCAAAATTAACGTTGAGAATGCGGTCCATTATGCAACCACATAATCAATATGCGGACCGCATTCCTGCCGCATAGTTAATCAGAGAGTTTGTCTAAGTTGATGTTAAAAATGCGGTCCATTATGCGACCGCAAAATCAGTATGTGGACCGCATTTCCACTGCATACCCAGGCAGAGATGTCCAGTGATTTGGGGTCAGTTCTGCGGTCCAAAATGCGGACCGCATTCCAACTATGCGACTGCAGATCTTGCTCGGGCTTCTATTTTCTAAAATTTAAAACCTGACCCCCTTTCTAATAAAACACCCTAACCCCTCATTTTAACCATTTTCTGAGCAAAAACAAGAGAGGGGGAAGAGGGGTTCTTGAGAGAAGTTTCATTTTCTTCAAAAATTTGTTCATCAAATTATCTGGCCCGGGAAATTTTAAAGCAAGTGTCTTCTTCTCCATTTCTACAGGTAAAATCCCTACTCCATTTTCATTGACTTTCAGATTTATTGAGAGGGGGAAAATCTCATGCATTAGCTCTTGTTAATAGGGGTTGAAACACTCATACATGTTTATTAAAACCTAAAAATCTAGTAAGAGTAGTTGGGAAGGAGTAAAGAATTGTATAAAGAAGGGTTGGTTGATAACTTAAATGTGTTCGGGTAGTGATTGTGAACTTTGATTCTAAGAAATATGTGTTAATTTGTAAACTAGATTGACGTGGCTAGATTGCTTGGTGACTGATAATAGGAGTTTAAAAAAGGAATTCGTCTCCAGGTATGTAGGCTAACCTTGACCTTGTAAAATCGCCATGTTGGTGTTCAAATATTTGGTATGTGACATTCACATGGGTAAATTGTGAAATTTATGTGATTTGTATGGTTGTGATTATGATATGTGGTATTAGATGAAAAACAAATGACGTAAGGAAGTTGTAAGTGATGCAACTGAAATAATCGAGATATTAACATTTATGGCTTATCGTGGGCAAGTATTGTTGTAACGCGAAACACTTGTGAATTGTGGAATATAACGGAAATAGTATTGATGGTAATGGAAACACTTGTAAATTATTGTAGCTACTTCTTAAGAAGTGTTGTTGTGATTTTTGTGAATTTTTCATTGTTGTTGTTGTGATTGTTTGTGAATTGAAAATGTATGGTGGGATCGGGTTGCGCGCCGCAATACGAAGTAATAAGGTGCGGGTTGTGGTGATAAGGGTGGCCGAGATAATAAGGGTGGCCGAGGTAATAAGGGTGGAAAGTGATCAAAATCACTGTTGAAATGAAAATATGAGCAAAATAAATGTGAAATCTATTGATGTGGAAATGTGGAAGGGAAACGGGAGAGTTTGTAAAACTTTTTTGGCCTGATTGTTCTTTCTTTATGGAATTGATTATTGTTTCTGTTACTGTTACTTACTTGTCTATGGCTTGATTTTACTTGGCGCAAATTTTGTTATACATACCAGTACAATTCAAGTGTACTGACGTCCCTTTTGTGGGGGGCGCTAATTCGTGTTATGATTGTAGGTGGATCTGCAGCAGGTATTCAAGCCCACCGATCGTAGCTCCATCTTCGCCTTCCGTCAGTTGTTTTTGTGATCCCCATTCCTCTCAGGGCCCTACGTGGATCAGGCCGCTTGTTTCCATAGTTTTATTTTGCTGTTGTGTAAGGTATAGCCGGATCCTTGTTACCGGCAAGTACTGTATTATCCCGTTGTATCTTTAGAGGCTCTGTAGACAGTGGATGTGGGTTCGATGCTTATGTATATTCAGTTATCAATTGTTGGACAACGAATTGGTAATTCCACTAACTATTATGTATGTATGTTTTGAAAAAAAAGGGTGATCTAAATTAATTAGATGGCTAGTTCTTGAAATATTGAATTAATGAAAACAAGGGGTAGCTCGTGGGTTAGGAAAGGCACCCAGGTCCTCTTGACTGGGGATACCCGGTCGAGCACCGGTCATGTCCCTCGAGTTTGGGGCGTGAAAAACTTGGTATTAGAGCCTCTGGTTTTAAAGTGTGCTAGGATGTCTCGGAGCCGTGTCTAGTAGAGTCCTTCTTATCGGTATGTTGTCGACCACATCTGTAAGTGGGGGGCTGCATGGACATTTAGGAATTCACCCTCTTCGTTGTTATTCTATATCATGCGGTGAAATGAAAAGCGGAAGTATTTATGTCAAACTCGTGCTCTGTTCCGAAATTTACAGAAATGGCACCTAAGAAGAAAGCTAGACTCGGCCTTAGGGCCGACGCCACCCCAAGTGTGGCTGTGAATCATGTACCTGATGCCGTGGGTGAGAGTGACTCACCGGCCTTGAATCTGCCTGGCCCATCTATTCCAGATCCAAGCATTCCTATTTCGGCTGCGGCAGAGGGTGCCACCATCCCTCCGGCCAATATTCCTAATTCTGATACAGTTCCAGCTTCCGGTCCTAGGGGTTTCTGATGGGGACCTTAGAGGAGCCATCCGTATGTTGACCCAGTGGCTACCCAAGCCCAAAGATCTCATGATGCCCCTGCGTCCTCCAACGGACAGGGAGATTCCGACAGCTCCAGAGTCCACCAGTTTCTGCGATTGGCCCCTCCAGAATTCTCTTGCACAGACCTAGAGGCCGATTCGTAGGATTTCCTTGATGAGATGTATAAGACCCTTCGAGTGATGAAGGCTACATAGATAGAGGGGGTTGAGTTTGCTTCATATAGTTTGAAGGGAGTAGCGCGTTCGTGGTTTGACATGTGGGAGGATTCCCGTGAGGAGGGAAGACCTCCGACTAGATGGGATGAGTTTGTAGATGCCTTTATGGACCACTTCCTGCCTGCCGAGACAATGGCAGCCCGTGCCACTGAGTTCAAGGTTCTCAAATAGGGCAGTATGAGTGTTTGGGAGTACCACATGGAGTTTGTGAGGTTGTCCAAGTATGCTCCTCAGTTAGTGTCGACCATGGATGCTCGGGTTCGGAGTTTCGTTCAGGGACTTAGTCCTTTGGTGGTGAATGAGGCTGCTACAACGGCCTTGCACTCAGATATGAATTATGGGAAGATTGTAGGATTCGCTCAAGCCACAGAGGCTAGGAATTTGAAGATTTGGGCAGAAAGGGAGAGTAGCAGCAGGGCCTGGTCAATGGGTCACTCAGGGAGACCAGTTCCGGGGAGAGGGTCATCACGGCCCTCCTAGTCACATGCTCAGTCCTCAGCGAGCGCACCGCCATCTGTGCACAGTTATCAGCAGAGCAGTCACTCGAGACCAGGTTCAGACAGTAGGAAGTCTAGCCAGTCCAGTCGTCCAGGAGTGAAGTCTCAACAACAGAGGGGAACTACATACCCCAAATGTGGGAGATTCCATACAGAGACTTGCTATTTGGATATCCCGGTATGTTATAGGTGCGGGATGAGAGGTCACATCCAGCGGGACTGCCGTGCGCCCAGTCAGGGTATGGGTAGGGGATCTGCCCAGTCATCCGATTCTTCAGTTGCTACATCATCAGTGCATCCTCCAGCTCCAGCAGGGCGCGGTGCAGCTAGGGGTGGAGCTCGTGGTAGGGGTGGACCTAACCGGTTCTATGCTTTGAGTGGTCGCCAGAGTGCTGAGGCTTCTCCAGATGTTGTTACTGGTATCTTGTCTATTCAGGCCATTGATTGTTATGCTCTTATTGATCCGAGGTCCTATTTGTCTTATGTCACCCCATTCATTGCTTCAAGTTTTGGGACAGAACCCGAACAGCTTCATGAGCCGTTCTCTGTATCGACTCCGGTTGGTGATTCTATTACAGCCTCGCGAGTATATAGGAATTGTGTTGTCATGGTATGTGGCCGTGTCACCATGGCCGATCTTATTGAGCTTGGAATGGTAGATTTTGATGTAATCATGGGGATGAACTAGCTTTATTCGTGCTTTGCCAAACTTGACTGCCGGCTGAGAGTCATGAGACTCGAGTTCCCTAATGAGCCGGTTATTGAGTGGAAAGGAAATGGTGTGCTGCCAAAGGGTAGGTTTATTTCTTACCTTAAGGCTTGAAAGATGATTAAGAAGGGGTGTATCTATCATTTGGTCCGGGTGGCGGACACCACTTCAGAAGTGTCTGTCCCTGAGTCTGTGCTAGTGGTGAATGAGTTTCTTGAAGTGTTTCTGGATGAGCTTCCAGGGATTCCGCCAGATAAGGAGATTGATTTCGGGATTGATGTATTTCCAGATACTCAGCCAATATCCATTCCACCATACAGAATGGCGTCAGCAGAGTTAAGGGAGTTAAAGGAGCAGCTGAAGGATTTATTAGAGAAGGGGTTCATACGACTGAGTGTGTCACCATGGGGTGCTCCAGTTCTTTTTGTCAGAAAGAAGGATGGGTCGCTTCGAATGTGCATTGATTATCGGCAGCTTAACAAAGTCACCATCAAGAATAAATATCCTTTGCCTCGGATAGATGATTTGTTCGACCAATTGCAAGGTGCAAAGTTCTTCTCCAAAGTTGATCTGCGGTCCGGGTATCACCAATTGAAGATCAGAGAGCAAGACATTCCTAAGACCGCCTTCAGGACCCGCTATGGTCACTTCGAGTTCTTGGTCATGTCTTTTGGGCTAACCAATGCCCCGGTAGCTTTCATGGACCTTATGAATCGGGTTTTCAAGCCATTTCTAGACTCCTTTATGATTGTTTTCATTGACGACATCCTCGTTTATTTTGCGGAGCAGGGAGGATCATGCTAATCACCTCAGAGCAGTATTGCAGACTCTTCGTCAGCACCAATTGTATGCTAAATTTTCGAAATGTGAGTTTTGGTTGAGGTCTGTTACCTTTTTAGGTCATGTTTTTTCCAGTGAAGGGATTCAGGTAGACCCCCAAAAGATTGCAGCAGTGAAGGATTGGCCTAGACCCACGACCCCGACGGAGATTCGTAGCTTCTTGGGTTTAGCAGGGTATTATCGGAGGTTTGTGGAGGGATTCTCGACCCTCGCCTCCCCATTGACTAAATTGACGCAGAAAGCAGCTAAGTTCCAATGGTTCGATGCTTGTGAGAAAAGTTTTCAGGAACTGAAGTCCAGGTTGACCTGGCGCCAATATTGGCCTTGCCAGAAGGCACGGAAGGATTTGTGGTTTATTGTGATGCCTCCAGGGTTGGTTTGGGATGTGTGTTGATGTAGCATGGGAAGGTTATAGCGTATGCTTAGAGGCAGCTCAAGAATCACGAGAAAAATTATCCGACGCATGATTTGGAGCTTGCGACAGTTGTGTTTGCTTTGAAAATATGGCGGCATTATCTTTATGGGGTCCATGTGGATGTGTTCTCAGACCACAAGAGTCTCCTGTATATGTTCAAGCAGAAGGAACTAAATTTAAGGCTGCGACGGTGGTTAGAATTGCTCAAGGATTATGATATGAACATTTTGTACCATCCAGGGAAGGCAAACGTGGTGGCCGACGCTCTCAGTCGGAAATCTATGGGTAGTTTGGCTCAGTTGGGAGTGGATCACAAGTCCTTGGCTCGAGAGATTTATCAATTGGCTAGTTTAGGAGTTTTCTTATCCACATCAGGCGAGGGGAGTGTTGTGGTGCATAATAGAGCAGAATCGTCTCTCATAGCAGAGGTTAAGGAAAAGCAGTTTATGGATCCAACATTGACTCAGATGAAGCAAGCAGTTATGAATAACAAGACTTCGGCATTTTCACTCGGCGGCAAGGATGGTGTATTGCGGTGTCAAGGTATGCTATATGTTTCGGATGTGGATAAGCTTCGGGAGAGGGTGATGGTAGAGGCTCATAATTCCAGGTATTCCATGCACCCAGGTTCTACGAAAATGTATCATGGTCTCAAGGAGATTTATTGGTGGAACGGTATGAAAAGGGGTGTGGCAAACATTGTATCTAAATGTCCGAATTGTCAGCAAGTGAAGGCTGAACATCAGCGGCCAGGTTGGTTAACTCAACTTATGGAAATACCAATGTGGAAATGGGAGATGATCAACATGGATTTCGTGGTAGGGTTACCTCGCACTCAGTGCAAGTTCTACTCAATTTGGGTAATAGTGGATCGACTTACCAAATCAGCTCACTTTTTGCCAGTCAAGTCAACCGATACTGCAGAACAATATGCTAAGTTGTATATCAAGGAGATAGTAAGGCTTCATGGCACTCCACTTTCTATTATCTCGGATCGAGGGGACCAGTTCACAGCTAATTTTTGGAAGAAATTTCAGCAAGGTTTGGGTACTCAGGTGAATCTCAGCACAGCTTTCCATCCGCAGACCGACGGTCAGGCCGAGCAGACTATTCAGACGCTTGAAGATATGTTGCGGGCTTGTATTTTGGATTTCAAAGGTAATTGGGATGACCACTTAACACTTATAGAATTTGCTTACAATAACAGCTTTCATGCTAGCATTCAGATGGCCCCGTTTGAGGCATTGTACGGAAGCAGGTGTAGGTCTCCAATTGGGTGGTTTGAAGTGGGTGAAGCAGAATTGCTAGGGCTAGATCTTGTGTACCAGGCTATGGAGGAAGTTAAAGTCATTCAGGAAAGGATGAAAACTGCTCAGAGTCGCCAGAAATCCTATGCGGACGTTCGTCGAAGAGATTTGGAATTTCAAGTTGATGATTAGGTGTTCTTGAGGGTATCTCCTACGAAGGGAGTCATGCGATTCGAGAAGAAAGAAAAGTTGAGACCTAGGTATGTCGGGCCGTATCGGATCGCTTAACGGGTAGGGCAGGTGGCTTATAGGCTGGAATTGCCTCCTGAAATGTCATTAATACACCCAGTGTTCCATGTGTCCATGTTGAAGAAAGTGGTTGGGGATCCATCCACCATCGTGCCAGTCGAGACTATCGAGGTTAATGAAGACTTGTCGTATGAAGAAGTTCCAGTTGCCATTCTTGATAGGCAAGTCCGTAAGTTGAGAAATAAGGAAGTTGCCTCTGTTAAAGTGTTATGGCGAAGTCAACAAGTTGAGGAAGCCACGTGGGAAGCAGAAAAAGAAATGAAGGAAAAATACCCCCATCTGTTTAAGCAAGTCTAGTAGAAATCGTGTGAACTCTTATCTCTAAAAACAAAATTAATATTGTGTTCAAATTGGTTCTTTCCTAAATGCTTTACTCTTGAAACTCCCCAAGCTATGCAAGGATTATGCGTGTTGTTATTGTCTCGAATCATGTGAACTTCCTTTTGGTAAATAGGAATTTTATAAAGACTCATGTGATAAGTAAACAACTAATGGTGGTATAGATTGATAATGGCTTATTTATATGCATGTAGTATGTTGAAGCGATTAAATTATGTGGGGCTCATTGAAGTGACTAGCTTATGTACAAAATGTAGCAAGTAATAGAATATGTGCAATTGTTGAGGTAATGAATTGTGTACAAGCTGTATAGATAGTTGTAATTGTGTAATGGTGCTTGAGAATATGTTTCGGGGGCTCTCTGACAGGTGGATATGTCCATATTACAAAGGAAACTCTAGCAAAATTTTTCTAGAATATGGGAGTTAGTGAAAATTTCGAGAGTCTTCATATCATGTCTTTCAAAACCAGCTGATTTTCAAAATCCTCATTCGAGGACGAATGATTTTTAGGTGGGGGAGAATGTAAGGTCCCGTAAATAATTTTTTGGTCTCAAAACTTAGTAACTCGTGGTGTCGACTGCGAATATGTGTTAGGAATGTGTAGGCTCGCCGCGGTTCGGACCCTTGGTAGTGATCTAAGCCTTTAAAAATCAAAAGAATCAATTTTCAAGAAAATTGTCAAAAATGCAGTCTAGAATGCGGTCGCAGATCAGCTATGCGGACCGCGTTCGTGCCGCAGAGTGAAGCAGAAGAATTGTCAAAATTGAAGTTGAGAATGCGGTCCATTATGCGACCGCATAATCAATATGCGGACCACATTCCTGCTGCATAGTTAATCAGAGAGTTGGTCTAAGTTGATTTTAAAAATGCGGTCCATTATGCGACTGCATAATCAGTATGCGGACCGCATTTCCACCGCATACCCAGGCAGAGATGTCCAGTGATTTGGGGTAAGTTCTGCGGTACGAAATGCGGACCGCATTCCAATTATGCGGTTGCATAGTGCGACCGCAGATCTTGCTCGGGCTTCCATTTTCTAAAATTTAAAACCCGACCCCCTTTCTAATAAAACACCGTAACCCCTCATTTTAACCATTTTCTGAGCAAAAACAAGAGAGGGGGAGGAGGGGTTCTTGAGAGAAGTTTCATTTTCATCAAAAATTTGTTCCTCAAATTATCTGGCTCGGGAAATTTTAAAGCAAGTGTCTTCATCTCCATTTCTACAGGTAAAATCCCTACCCCATTTTCATTGACTTTCAGATTTATTGAGAGGGGGAAAATCTCATGCATTAGCTCTTGATAATAAGGGTTGAAACACTCATGCATGTTTATTAAAACCTAAAAATCTAGTAAGATAGTTGGGAATGAGTAAAGAATTGTGTAAAGAAGGGTTGATAACCTAAATGTGTTCGAGTAGTGCTTGTGAACTTTGATTATAAGAAATATGTGTTAATTTGTAAACTAGATTGACGTGGCTAGATTGCTTGGTGACTGATAATAGGAGTTTAAAAAGGGAATTCGACTCCAGGTATGTATGGCTAACCTTGACCTTGTAAAATCGCCTTGTTGGTGTTCAAATGTTTGGTATGTGACATTCACGTGGGTAAATTGTGAAATTTGTGTGATTTGTATGGTTGTGATTATGATATGTGGTATTAGATGAAAAACAAATGACGTAAGGAAGTTGTAAGTGATTCAACTGAAATAATCGAGATATTAACATTTATGGCTTATCGTGGGCAAGTATTGTTGTAACGCGAAACACTTGTGAATTGTGGAATATAATGGAAATAGTATTGATGGTAATGGAAACACTTGTAAATTATTGTAGCTACTTCTTAAGAAGTGTTGTTGTGATTTTTGTGAATTTTTCATTGTTGTTGTTGTGATTGTTTGTGAATTGAAAATGTACGGTGGGATCGGGTTGCGCGCCGCAACACGAAGTAATAAGGTGCGGGCTGTGGTTATAAGGGTGGCCGAGGTAATAAGGGTGGCCGAAGTAATAAGGGTGGAAAGTGATCGAAATCACTGTTGAAATGAAAATATGAGGAAAAAAAATGTGAAATCTATTGATATGGAAATGTGGAAGGGAAACGGGAGAGTTTGTAAAACTTGTTTGGCTTGATTGTTCTTTCTTTATGGAATTTATTGTTGTTTCTGTTACTGTTACTTACTTGTCTATGGCTTGAGTTTACTTGGCGCAAAGTTTGTTATACATACCAGTACAATTCAAGTGTACTGACATCCCTTTTGCCGCGGGCTCTACATTCGTGTTATGATTGTAGGTGGATCTGCAGCAGGTATTCCAGCCCACCGATCATAGCTCCCTCTTCGCCTTCTGTCAGTTGTTTTGGTGAGCCCCATTCCTCTCGGGGCCCTACGTGGCTCAGGCCGCTTGTTTCTATAGTTTTATTTTGCTGTTGTGTAAGTTATAGCCGGAGCCTTGTTACTGGGAAGTACTGTATTATCCCATTTTATCTTTAGAGGCTCCGTAGACAGTGGATGTGAGTTAGAAGCTTATGTATATTCAGGTTTCAATTGTTGGACAACGAATTGGTAATTCCACTAACTATTATGTATGTATGTTTTGAAAAAAAAAAGGGTGATCTAAATTAATTACATGGCTAGTTCTTGGAATATTGAATAAGGAAAACAAGGGGTAGCTCGTGGGTTAGGAAAGGCACCTAGGTCCGTTTGACTGGGGATACCCAGTCGAGCGCCGGTCATGTCCCTCGAGTTTGGGGCGTGATAGACTCAATATGGCAGTCGACATGAATATTTAGGAGCTGCTAGTAATCGGTGATTCAGATCTGTTTGTGCACCAGGTACAAGGAGAATAGGCCAGCAAGAAATTCCAAGATATTGCCATATTTGCACCATGTGCATGAATTGAAAAAGAGATTCACGAACATAGAGTTCCGACATGTGCCCAGAATTCAGAATGAGTTTGCCAATGCATTGGCCACTTCATTATCCATGATACAACATCCAGATAAGAATTTTATTGATCCCATCCTAGAAAGAATCCATCATCAGCCAGCATATTGTGCTCACTTCGAGGAAGAGACAGATGGAAAGTCGTGGTTCCACGACATTAAGGAATATTTGGCAAAAGGAGAATATCCGGAGCGTGCAAACCCTACCCAGAAACGCGCACTTCGGAGATTGTCCAATCACTTCTTCCATAGCAGAGGACATTTGTATAAGAGAACTCCTGATTTAGGACTCCTAAGATGTGACAGCGCAAAAGAGGCTTCTAAGCTACTGGAGGAGATACATGCTAGGACCTACGACCCATATATGAATGGTTTTGTCTTATCCAAGAAGATACTCAGGGCGGGTTACTGTTGAATGACCATGGAGACAGACTACGTCCAGTATGTGCACAAATGCTACCAGAGCCAAGTGCATGCCAATATGATAAAAGTGCCGCCAAACAAGCTCAATGCAACAAGCTCACCTTGGCCATTCGCCGCCTGGGGAATGTATGTAATCGGTCTGATTGAGCCCATTGCTTCAAACAGACACATGTATGTTCTGGTAGACACTGATTACTTCACAAAATGGATAGACGTTGCATCTTACAAAGTTGTAACTAAGAAAGTCGTCGAAGACTTTGTCAAAGATTGTATAATTTGCCTATTTGGACTCCTTGAGTCCATTTTTACTACTAATGCTGCCAATCTCAAAAGTGATTTGATAAAAGCCATGTGTAAGACTTTCAAAATCAAGCACAAGGATTCCACAACCTATAGATCTCAAATTAATGGAGCAGTAGATGTCTCCAACAAAAACATCAAGAAGATACTAAGGAAGATGGTAGAAAACCAATAACAAGGGCATGATAGGCTACCTTTTGCTCTATTGGACGACCGTACCACGGTTTGCACATCAACCGAGGCAACCCCCTACATGCTGGTTTATGGTACCAAAGCTGTTATCCCGGCCGAGGTAGAGATTCCTTCTTTAAGAATCATACAGGAAGCAAAACTCAGCGATGCAGAATAGATAAGGAGCCGCTATGAACAACTTGCCTTATAGACGGAAAAAGGATGAACACAGTATGTCACGGCCATCTTTACGAGAACATAATGTCCAGAGCTTTCAACAAAAGGGTCAAACCAAGACAATTTGCGCCAGGACAGCTGGTGCTGAAGAAGATCTTCCCACATCAAGATAAAGCCAAAGGGAAATTCTCTCCCATCTGGCAAGGTCCTTACATTGTCCATAGGGTGCTAACAGGAGGAGCACTTATACTCGCAGAAATGGATGGATAAATCTAGCCAAAACCATTCGATTCAAATGCAGTCAAGAGATATTATGCTTAAATTATTTATATTTCCTCATCTGATGTAATTTAACCACGCTTGACCTAATTCCCGTTTAAGATGGGATACGTAGGCAGCCTTACGGGTTCGGTCAGATCATAATGAAATTTCCATTCCCCCCCCCCCCCAATATTCAGAAAGTAGGGAAGAATTTTGAGGAGGACCCTTAATATTCAGGAGCAAGTCCAGCCAACGCCAACATATGCCAGACGATAAGAAATCTATTAAGAAACTGGGGCAGAATTTTTAGAAAGATTCTAAAAATTCTGAATAAGGTTCAATAAGACTCATTACTTGCAAGCGGCCGAAGGATCATCTAACAAACTGGGGCAAAATTTTGAGGAGGAGCCTCAAAATTCTATTATAAGAAAGCTGCAATATCTCTGAAAAATGTTATAGTTACTAGTTCATCTAAAAGTACTTGATATTCCAAAATGTTTCTAAATAACTCTATTTATTTATCAATAATTGCATATTTTTGAAAAATCTATTTCCGTAACAGTCAGGTGTTACCTCGGGAATCTCAAATAAGGGCCCCAAAACAGAACAAAGCAAGGCCATCAGACAAACGCACGAACCAACCTCCCCTCACAAAACTTACATTTTTTCTTTGAGTGCAGGCACATCGGATGCAACGGTAACATCTGCAAATTATAAACACGTAACAAGATCAAAATAAATCAGGCCACCAGACAGTGAACGTATTCCCGAGCTAAGAAAAAATCTACACTTATTCGCTATCCATATCTTACATGAGGCTAATCCCTGCCTCCATATTTGCATGAGGCCAATCCCTGCCTCTATATTTGCATGTGGCTAATCCTTGCCTCTTTATCTTGCATGAGGCTAATCCCTGCCTCCATCATTGCATAAGGCTAATCCTGGCCTCCCTATAATTTGCATGAGGCTAATCCTTGCCTCCCTATTTGAATGAGGCTACTCCTTGCCTCCTTATCTACATGAGGCTAATCCTTGCCTCCCTATTTGTATAAGGCTAATCCTTGCCTCCCTATCTGCGTAAGGCTAATCGTTGCCTCCATATATGCATAAGGATAATCCTTACCTCCATATCTGCATGAGGCTAATAATTGCCTCCATATCTATATCAGGCTAATCCCTTCCTCTGTACCTATACGAGGCTAACCCTTGTCTCTACGTCTGTATGAGGCTAATCACTGCCTCCATACATGCACGAGGCTAACCCTTGTCTCCACGTCTCTATGAGGCTAATCCCTGCCTCCATATATGCACGAGGCTAACCCTTGCCTCCGTATTTGCATGAGGCTAATCCCTACCTCCGTACCTACATGATGCTAATCCCTGCCTTCTTTATTTTCATGAGGCTAATCCTTGCCTCCACGTCTGCATGAGGCTAATCCTTGCCTCCATACCTGCACGAGGCTAACCCTTGCATCCATATTTGCATGAGGCTAATCCCTGCCTCCATACCTGTATGAGGGTAATCCTTACCTCCCTGATTTGTATGAGGCTAATCCTTGCCTCCGTACATAATGAGGCTAATCCCTGCCTCCACATCTGCATGAGGCTAATCCCTACCCCCACATTTGCATGAGGCTAATCCCTACCTTCGTAATTGCATGAGACTAATCCCTGCATCCATTTTTGCATGGGACTAAGCATTGTCCCTCCTTGCATATATATAACTCTATTCTGGTACTATCTATTTGCTTCTCGATCAGGCTAAGCTCTGCCCTTTCATTTCACAAGACTAAGCATTATCTTGTTAACATCATATTATTACATCTCACGGGCTGAAATATTGCCAACCTATCCCAAGTCATCATAATCTAAAAAGCATCATCCTCATAGACGGAAGACATCATGCCAGGGCTTGAGGATTTCTCAAATTTGCATATAATTATTGAAAGGCTTCATGGTTTGGAGGCACCATCTTCATGGCCCGAGAACACCATTTCAAGGCATGAGAATCCCTCGTGGAACAATTCATGGCCCGGGACGTTATGGTCTGAGGACATCATCCTTAACCGTTCGAAGTCAACTTTCATGGTCCAAAAGAGAATCTGCATCATGTTTAATTTTTTGCACAAATAAATATTCGTAGAATCTCTTTATATATAGGTGACCAGTAAGCAACCGCCATCCTAGCATGATTAACCTCGCTCCAGTTCATTCAACTATCTCTAGACTTAACAATTCACTATAACCGTCATTTCCCCTACTCTGAAATCTCGTGTCCGTTCTTGAGACAATTTCATTGGTATATTCCGCCAATGAATCTAGAACTACATAAGGCATGGTTCCTATAAAACCAGAGATATATAGGCAGCTGAAAGACTAGAGTTTGGCCTCTATCTTTCAAAACATCTCATCTAGTCAAAATTGTCCATTATTTCTTTACCCAAAAACTCTTTCATCCTTTCTGGGCAAAGAGGGAAACTGTTGATACCCAATTTTTCCCTATAATATTTTTGAAAAGAATATATACCTTTAAAGCTATACATTAGCATCAACGGGTATTTTCCCATAATTTTTTACATCTTTAAATTAATTTATGTCAATATTTTCTTCATATAAATAATTGTAAAAGTGCATCACAAATGAATTTAGAACATGTCTTCATATAATATTACTATTATGGTTTTATTGAGTCATTATTATCTCACAAATAGCCAAGTTGGTACCTTTTGGCTATAATTGCAATAACTTTGCAATTATAGCCCATGCGTACTTTTTTGTATTATTTTATCAAAAATTAGTCATTTGCATTTTAAATACTAAATAACTATTTTTAAAATATCTCTATGCATGAAATTCATTTTCTATAATTAGTAAATATTTTTTAATCAAATGTTTGGCGTATTTAACAAATAGCCCCTTTTTCATTTGAATCCTAGTCTATTAACTAGCCCAATTTTAACCCAAATATACCCAGCCCAAACCCAACACCTACCCAACCCACTTCGTGTCAAATCATGGTTGTTGATCATTTTGATCAACGGTCCAGATTCCACCTTCCTAAAATAAACCAACCTATACCCCCAAACCCTAATCATTCTAACACCCTCCCCCGCCGTCACCTAATCCCTTCTTCTCTCAAATGCGCTCAAGTCTAAACCCTATTCCATCCTCGTTGACACTCATCTATGGCCATTCATAGTGGTTTCTCACCATCTCCAGGCCTCTAATGGCCTCTCTTATGCTGGTATCATCCTCTCTGGGGTCCTCAAGGGACTAGGGTAAGTCACTTACGCCTTTGGTCTTTGCTTGCCTGTTTCGGGTTGTTCCGATTCAATTTTGAGTAAGATATTCCTATGATCTATGGATTTCTAAGCTTGCTTCTTCACCTATGAGTTGTTCCTCTCGAAACCCGAATTTTTGTCCTTTGAACTTCTTAGATCTGTGCAAGATCTGAGATGGATCGAACCTATTTCATATGAGTATTAAAAGAGCCTTCCGATTTTCGAATAGTTTTTTATTTTTTCTAAACTAGGGTTTCTCGAAAATTTCTTTCTCCAGCACGTTTGATAATTTTGAGTTTTTAATCTTCTATTTCTTATGTGTTTTAACTGATTTCGTAAGATTTTCTTTAACCCAACTCGTTTATGCTAAAAGCCCTAATTTTTCAACATTTTGTTTGGTTTCTGATTTACTTATATACCGATTTTGTCCTATGCTTTGGTTCCTGTGATTTTTCTTTAGCCTAATTAGATGTTTTGTGATTTTTACCTAATGCGCATCAATTAAGGTTCTTGGTTCGACTTTTTATCGATTCTATGTGTCTATATTTATTTTTTGCCTATTCATGGTAAACCTATATTTTCACCCTTAAATCAGTATTGATTTGAATTCTTGATTTATCAATCTATTTCCTGACTATTCCTTTCTTGACTTAGTTGAAATTGTCTGTGATACTTGCTGACTCTTTGCATGATTCCTTCCGTGATTAAACCCTTGACTATTGTACTCCGAAGCTCTTTATTTTTGGTTTGATTTGAACTCTTTTCCTTAATAAATCACCAATTCTTACTTCTTTACACGGTCTAATTGAACCTGTTGCCTTAACTAGTTCCTGTTATTACCGTTGGTTGATTTTCCTTAATTAAAGGAGAAAACTATGCTGAATCTTCGTGTAATTAATTCTGAAATTCCTTAATTAATGATTGCTTTACCTTATTTTCTCTACTCTTGAGCTACTATATAAACTCTCTTATTTTAACCTCTGGACACAAACACTAGTCCCTCCACACACTCAAAGGCTCTCTATTCTCTTCTATTACTTGCAATTCATACTAATCCAGCCGGCTGTAAGCGAAGGCTGGATATTTGCGCCATCTCTGCTCTATACTTTGTATTCTCTCATTGACTGGTATGTCCTGATTTAATTCACATTCCAAAACTATGTGTTTCTTCGTTGCTGCAGTTCAATAGTTGTAATTTCTAGTTCTATTCACTATTCTACTATCATATGCTCAATGGGTAACCAGTATACTTATATTACACTGCCTAATTACTGAATCACTCGGCATGTTTAAGTTTGTTCTGTTAAAAGCTATAACTAGTATACTGTTTAACATGCCCAATCCTGCTTTAGATAATTGCATGAATCCTTTTTGTTCACTAGTACGTCCAAGATGCATTGTTTGTTACTGTCTCACCCAGCATGTCTAAATTCTTCTTGTTCTACATATGATTAGTATTTCTAAAACATTGAATACTTCATGAAGTGCTTGTCTAGTTTGTTCATCTAAGTGTTGCCTACTCTACTTCACTAATGAGATCATGTTAAGACATCTAGCCCTTTCAAAGGTACTCTAGTTTTGTGTATTGATCATGTCTAAAGACCTATGTGTTCTCAACATATCTGTGTAACAAATTGGTCAATTCTATAACTTCTTGAGGAATCTATATATTTGTTTTCTATCACTAAGATGTATTCTAGGTTTCCCCTATCCCTTTCTCCTCGTGTGAAGTCTATTTGCCAAAGTGTTTTCTGAAACTGTTTTGGGACTGGTATTCTGATTTTAAGATGTTCTTTTTCATGCTTTTCCAACTACTGTTTTACTCAAACCAATATAGGTTTTCAGAAAACTTTTTTCATTCATAAGACCTTCTTTTATACTATTTACCAAACTCTTTCAAATCATTATGCACTATCACGTTACTATTAGATTACTAAGTCCTGCCCCTATGGTATGTGTTTTACTTCAAGACCCTTGAGATCTCTCTGAACTCTGGTGTATCACAGCTGGCACTTCCACACTGCACATAAATCAGTTCTTATTTGAGAAATTTCTGGGTATGAGCACTGCACAGGATCCTTAAGGTCCTTAGGGAACTCTAACACACATAGACATCAAATTGGCTATGGAACTTGAGCACTTGAGACTACTAAAGGCTTGAAAATTACTTTAGGCCTACTTCAGGCTCCCGATAGTTTAAATGTTTATTTATATTTATGTAATTAATTCAATTCTTGGTCTGTAATAATTAATTTTATACAAAAATTGGGGTGACTAGTGAAAAGGGAGGGTAGTTGTATATTGTGGGTAAAGTTGGTAGTTATTATGCCTACAGGGTTTTTTTTTTACATGTGCTGTGTTAGACAATTTGCCCATTGGATTTCTTAGTTGAAATGAATTCTACCTACTCCATTTCATATAATTAGATACCATGCCTATAGGGTGTAAAGTAACCAAGGTTCAGTTTCCATTACAGCATGTTTTCAAATTCATCTCTTTAGAAATCATGCCTATAAGATTTAAAATCAGCTTTAATAGAAATCATGCCTATAGGGATTTTGTTTTGGTGAAATAAATTCTACTTGCTTCACCTTATGTTTAATTAGAAATCATGCCTATAGGATCTAAAGTCAATTTAACTGTAACTCATGTTTGTATATTATGAATTGGTTTAATTAACTAACGTACTCGTTTCTTGAACAACATGTTAATCAATATCACTAGAAAGCATGCCTATAGGATGCAAATTGCTCATTTAGGATTGCATATTGTTTT
Source organism: Nicotiana glauca (assembly GCA_026770625.1). NCBI lineage: Eukaryota > Viridiplantae > Streptophyta > Magnoliopsida > Solanales > Solanaceae > Nicotiana > Nicotiana glauca. The sequence continues at coordinate 108,620 of MU711710.1, read as the reverse complement.
ACTGCCTTCCTTATCAATGATTAGATACCATGCTCATAGGATATCACTATTACAAGCCTTGGCAAGCCTATAGGGCGACCAAAAATTCTACAAACCGTAAAACTATGCCTTGTATGTGTAACTGCTCATGTTCAACAGGTCTAATAATCAGAAGGCAAACTAAGTCTTTGACGCTTTGGTCCTATTTCAATACTTCATATTCACTGCTCACCTAGATATCATGTTCTAGAGTTCCTCTTAAAAATCTGAAAACTGTTGTTTGAGACGTGCACTTACTTGTTCTGTTTGTGAAGGTAAAAATGTGAGCCTTTAATTGTTCTCTCTTTAGTTCGGTCCTAATTCTTTTTGGTTGACGCCTAGATTTTTCTCCTTTAAGTACCTTAGGATGGTCTAGAACTACTTAGATTCGAGGTTCTAAATACCTCGAGAGCCACAAGGAATGGACGGGTAGTGCACGCATAGGATATCTTTCAAGGTTGCTAGAACACTTTAGGCTAACCAACCGAGGGCCCCCTTTACCCAAATCCCATTGTTAAATGAATTTACTTTTCTTTACATATGTGGAAGTTATTCAAACCTCTCTGTTTCTCCCATTACCTAAATCATACCTATGTTTAGAATGTAAAAACATGCTTTTATTTGCGAATATATGTTGAAATTGTTTACTTGCTAAAAGACTAATTCACATACTTTAAGTTCATTTTGATATTGTACCCACTGAGTTCGATGGCCCGTTTGGCCAATCGTCCCGATAGCTCGGGCTTATGAAAAACATTACAAAGTGGGTAAGAGGTTAGTATACATATGGGGTGTCGCGCCCCCTTTTTTCCTTGCAGAGAAAGTTCGCGTTTCGACACTTATGGGGAACCGACTCGTTTCCTTTTGGGATTTGGGTATTTGAAGAGTCGCCACCTAACGGATAATGGTGCGTTAGGGCACCTAGAGCAGTTAAATCATGTAACTAGTTTGCATCACTAAAGATTAGGGTAAGGGCTCAAAATAACCTTGAGAGGAAGGTGTTAGGAACCCCTCTCAGTCCGCAATGGTGGGTCTCGGTATCAACCCCGAACGACCATTCAGTCTCAAATTTTAGCAGACCTCGTGCCGATTTCACGCCAAACCTCATACCCAAAGACAAGAAGGAACTCTTGTTATAATCAAGTACATTATTCGGGGTGTGGAACTTTTTCACAGACGGTGCTTCGAAAGTGAAGGGGTCCGGACTAGACATTATTTTGAAGCCGCCCACAAGAAACACTATTAGATAATCCATCGAAACCTTTAAGGTGACTAATAATAAGGACGAGTATAAGGCCATGATTACAGGTCTCAAACTAGCTAAAAGCTTGGGAGCGGAAGTAATTGAAGCCAATTTTGACTCTATGCTAGTAGTAAACCAAGTAAACAAAACCTTCGAGATTCGAGAGGATAGAACGTAAAGGTATTTGGACAAGATACATGTGACTTTGCACCATTTTATAGAATGGAGCTTGCAACACATACCTCGCGAGCATAACAGTGAAACCGATGCTCTTGGATATTTGGGGTCATTAGTCGAGGAGGATAAAATCAGCTCTGGGATTGTTGCTCAACTCTCGAGATCAGTGATCGAAGAAGGTCATGCTGAGATAAAATCCACGGGCTTAACTTGGGATTGGAGAAATAAGTATATCGAGTACTTGAAAAACGGAAAGCTTCTATCGGACCTTAAAGAATCGAGATCGTGACGAACAATAGTTGCTCGATTCACATTGACCTAAGATGGAACATTGTATAGGAGGACATTCGACGGACCATTAGTAGTATGTTTGAGACCAGGAAACACCGATTATGTTGTGCGAGAAGTCCATAAAGGTACTTGTGGGAGCCACTCCGGTGCCTAATCACTGGTTCACAAGGTCATTGGAGCAGGCTACTATTGGGATAGTATGGGAAAAAATGCTAAGGAGTTTGTTCAAAAATTTGAGAAATGCCAAAGGTATGCACTAATGATCCATCATTCCGGAGAACAACTTCATTCGGTCCTATCCCCGTGGCCATTCATGAAATGGGGGATGGATATCGTCGGCCCTCTGCCATCAGCTCTAGGTAAAGCTAAATTCATTTGTTTAACTGACTACTATTCTAAATGGGTGGAAGCACAGGCCTTCGAGAAAGTTAGAGAAAAAGAAGTTATAGACTTTATCTGGGATCACATGGTATGCCGATTCGGGATTGTTCGCAACAAATTTTTGTAGGACAAAAAAGAAACTGCAATAAAAATAATATAAAGAAAAAGATATTTTATTGATAAATATTTTCGAGTACAATTCTATGTATCCTTTGATTCTCCTCTCTAGAATTCTTCGTGATTCGAGGGATTGAGAAGCGTCTTTCTCGAATGTAGGATGATGCAGACCTCCTTGTGATGTATTTAATCAAGAAGAACGTCGAGCAACACTTTGTTGTTACGGGTTGATCTCAGGGAAGAACTACATTGATCACCCCTTTGTTGAAGAACTAAGCACTTGATGATTGATCTCTCTGTTTGTGGATGCCTTCACTAATTGCGGGGTGTTCTTCTCCAACTCTGAATGTCCCTTGAGAGTTATGTAACCCCTCAATTTATAGTTGTAGAGGATGGACAGTTAAGATATATAAGACCTCTCTTGATTTATTCTGATTGGCCCATGTCATTTTAGCCACTTGGTGACTTGTGGTTGGTTGTTGCTTTTTTTACTTGGATTGCCACATCACGTAACACGTGGCGTCATCTTTTTGGCTTGCAATTTGACTGGACATGCCATGTCACTTGACATATGGTACGAGTCTAGGACTTAAGATGAAGAGAACCTTGGGCTCGAAAATAATAAAATGGACTAATTTAACTTGTAAATCCCAAATTAATTATTTAACCCAATTGAATTTAATCAAAATTTTGTATGGATTAGACCCAATAAATTATATATGTCTACAGATGCCCCGTACTTTAAGATTTACTGATGTGTAGGCTTGCTGAAACAAAAGGCGAGACTTGAAGTACCGACAAATTTTGATATTTTTGTTTTACCAATTGTGGCGACTTCTATCAGTCAAATCCGAACTTTTATCCAGTTGCACATTTATGTGAAGTGCTAAATACAATCTCGAAGCAAAAATTAACTTTCCAGGAAAATAAATGCGTAAATTCCATACATGATAATGTAATTTAGTTTGAACAAAACATTCCATGTTTGTCTCATGTTACCCCTCTTTTTCTTTTTACCCAAAGCAAACAAGCAAAATTACGTTACCCCTCTTTTCCTTTTTATCAAAAGCAAATAAGGCAAAAATATTTCTTGACCTTGTAGGACAAAGCACCATTTGTTTTCCTTATAGGATTCTAACTCCTTGTTTTATTCACTTATATATTGATGATAGGCTATAATTACGTATTTTAGTCGATTATTACACTCTAATTTACTGTACTTTAGTTGAGTTTGAGCTTTAATCGCTAGTATTTTGCACTAACAGTGTATTTTATCCCTTGTAGGACTGATTCCGAGCTATGTAGATGTTATCAAATGAATTCAAGTGATTTGTAGCTTTAAAGTTTGAGTAAAAGTTCAATGAATTAAGTCGGGATCGTGTTTGGGGGTCAACGGATGATAGTTAGAGCGAACGAAGACTCCAGTAGGCATATTGCGCATTGTCTAGTAAAATAGCTAAAACGTTTATCTTAGAACTCCATTTTGGATCCATAATATATATTTGGAAAAAACTCAAAGGGCTACAACTTTCATGCTTTATATTTTTTCAAATTCGAAATACAACAGGGTGAAAATGGCGCGTCAATAGTGCAATCGCGCTCAGGTCGTGCTCGTCTGGCAGAACACTGGGCCACTAGCGCAACCACTAGCGCTATCGCACTAGTCCAACCCGGGAAAAATGTTCTTTTTCACATTGGAGAAGGTATAATTGTTTGGGCACAACCCTACTTGGTATATATACATGGAAAAATGGTATTTTGAGGGGGAAGGACGTTTTTGAGAGGAAAATACAAGCACAGAGCCGTCGTGGAAGCCGAAATTCATCTAGTTTCATCTTTCTTCCTCCAAACTTAGTAATTTTTATGTTTCTTTGTATGATTTTGTAAGGCCCCATAAAATTTTGTGCTTAAAACCTAGTAGCTCATAGTGCCAATGTCCGAATATGTGTTAGGAATGTGTAGAATTCTTCGCGGCAAGCTTGCTCGTCGCGGTTCGGACCCTTGGTTGTGATCTAAGCTTTAAAAATCAAAACAATCAAGTTTCCAGAAAATTGTCATTTACGCGGTCCAGAATGCGGTCGCAGATCAGCTATGCGGACCGCATTCTTGCCGCAGAGTGAAGCAGAAGAATTGTAAAAATTGAAGTTGAAAATGCGGTCCACTATGCGATCGCGTAATCAATATACGGACCGCATAACCATCGCATAAGTTCCTCAGGGATTTGTGGAGGTCAATTGTGCGGCACATTATGCGATCGCAGAACTGAAATGCGGGCCGCATTTCTGTCGCAAACCCAGGCAGAGAAGTCAGGTTTTTGGAGCACTTCTGCGGTCCATTATGCGGACTGCATTTCCACTCTGCGATCGCAGAGTGCAACCGCAGACCCGACTCGGCTCTAGATTTTCTAATTTTTCAACACGATCTCTTCTTCAATAGAATGACCCAACACTTCATTTTTTACACATTTTCTGGGTAAAACTAGAGAGAGGGAAAGAGGGTTCTTGAGAGAGAGAGTCTCATCCTCTTCAACTGATTTTCCAAAGTCATCCAAGCCCGGAAAATTCCAACTACTTGTCTTCATCTCCACTATTGCAAGTGGAATCCCCAACCCTTTTTCATTGATTTTAAACTTTTAAATAAAAGGGGGAATTCTCATGAACTTATCCTTGAAAATAGAAGTTTAAATACACATGCATGTTCTTTAAAACCTAAAATCTAGTAGGAGGGATTGGGTAGCAGTAAAGAAGTATGCAAAGAGGGGTTTATAACCTAAATGCGTTTGACTAACAATTGTGAACTTCACTTCTAAGTTATGTGTATTGATTCGTGTACAATATTGACGTTGCTAGATTATTTTGGTGAATTGGAAGTAGGAATTAGAAAGTAATCCAGCTTCAGGTATGTATGGCTAACTTTAACCTTTGTAAAATCTCCATGTTTGGTGTCCAAATACTTGGTATGCGATATTTTCATGAATTAGTTGTGAATTTAACCTCTCGTGGGCAGTATGTGTTTGCTTGTGTACACCAATTGTGAATTCTTGTAAGTATTGGGCCTTATGTGTTGTGTAGTAAGAATTATGGAATAATTGATAGAAGAGAATCATAACTGGTGAAACGGGAATAACTGTGGTAACTTCTCTTGTGGTTGGTCGTGTAAAACTGTTGTTGTGATCTAAATGGCACCATGGGCTATTGGTAAGATGGAAAGGGCATGGATAGTCATATGAATCCTTTGGCAAGTTGTGTTGTTGTTGTTATTGAAATTTGTTGTTGTTGCTCTTAGAACCTGTTGTTGTATCTTTGTAAATGATGCAATTGGAACAACCGTGGAAGTAACATGCTTGGCTTATTGTGGATGATTATTGAGGTGACTTAAATTGCAAATGAATTGTTGAAAATGATGGAAAATAGTATTGATGGTGATGGAAACACTTGTAATATTGTTGTGTTGTTTGTGAATTAAAACTGTACGGTGGGATCGGGTTGCGCGCCGCAACATGAAGAAATAAGGTTTGGGTTGTGGTAATAAGGATGGACGAGGTAATAAGGGTGGCTGAGGTAATAAGGTGGAAAATGATCGATATCACTATTGAAATGAAATATGAGAACATTGTGAAATTGAAATGTGAAAATGATGATGAGGAAAGGAGAGTTTGTTAACTTGTTTGCCTTGATTGTCTTCCTTGTGTGTACTCAATTATTGCTTCCTTCTATTGTTTATTACTTATGTATGTCTTGAGGTTACTCAGGGTAAGGTTTAATATACATACCAGTATAATTCAAATGTAGTGACGTCCCTTTTTGCCGGGGGCACTACATTCGTGTTATGATTGTAGGTGGATCCGCAGCAGGTACTCCAGCCCACCGATCGTAGCTCCCCCTTCATCTTCCATCAGCTTTTTGGTGAGCCCCATTTCTCCCGGGGCCCCTGCGTGGCTCAGGCCGCGTGTATCTGGAGTTTTATTTTGATTTTTGTGTAAGGTATAGCCGGAGCCTTGTTGCCGGCATTTCTTTATCATTGTTTAATTATATTTAGAGTCTCCGTAGACAAGTTGTGGGTAGTGTGGGGCATGGGAATTTAAAAGAGAAATATTGATGTTTGGCAATGATGTATAAAACTTGTAATTCCTTTATTATGGCGAATGATGTTGCTAATGAAAAATGAAATGGAAACCGTTATTGATATGTTTATAGAATTTGGTTAATGGAGTCCATCTCCTACTTATTCATGAGTTAGTTTGGGTTGGATGAGACCTAACAGGGTTGCTCAGTCGGGTTTACTCGGTTGAGCGCCGGTCGCGCCCCTCGGATTTTGAGGCGTGACAAACTTGGTATTAGAGCCTAATGTTTTAAAGTGTCCTAGGATGTCTCGCAGCCATGTCTAGTAGAGTCCTTCTTATCTGTGTGTTGTCGACCACATCTATAAGTTGGAGGCTATTCGGATATTTAGGAATTTCACCCTTCTTTGGTACTCCAATCGTGCAATAGAGCTCAAGTTAAGGATTTTATTTCCTCTCTAAGTCTTATTATCAAAGATTGCTAACCTTGATACCATAATCCACAAATTAGAAGCATGTAAGGAGGGATTGAGTCCATGTGGATTGTCCAGTGACTTGTTAAGAGAATGTATTGAGTTGTGGATGGATTAGTAAAACATATCGCTAGGAGGGGAGTGTCCTTGTCCTTATTGATGTCTCTTCACCATCAGATCATGTAGTATATCAGTATGTTACCTACGTATGCTAGAGATGGGGAGTCGAGGGTATCGATTATGCTATTTCCCTACCAACATAATGTTATTAAGTGAGTCAAATCAGAATTTCTACTTATTGTATATGTACACCCATATTGAAGAATTCTCATAAACATGGTCTTACCAAGATATTGAATAACAAAACATTTTGTGTATCGACTCTTTGAACAAGACGCACCATTCATGAATAAACTCCTTTATGAATTCACTTATTTACCTTCTTGCGAAATTAAGTTTTATAATAATGGCTTTGAATTGAGTTATAACGTTACGATTGATATTTCCCACTTTCTTTTCCTAAAATTCTCACCAAGGGATTATATCTGATGAATTTCTTATAGAATCTTTTTATTTAAACGGAGAAAATCTACTCGCTGGTGCCTATACATGCACCATCGTAAAGTTTACCTAAGTGGTGTCAAGTTCCATGCAAGGTACCTCAGCGTTGCGATCCTTCTCGAGTCACTCTTTTACTCAGTTATGTATATGGCTTACATGGTTTGAACAGTCAATCTACTCTCTTGCGAACATCATCATTAAATCTTCTCACTGCCTAGTAACATAAGAGCGTACCTTAACACCTCACATGAGTACATGTCAATAGAAATGGTCACTGTGTTCATGAATATAAAGTCTCTCTGAAAATTTAGATCCTCACGCCCACATCATAGGAAAATGTGTCTCCATAACTTTCTGTCCACTTGGGACATCCCGCAATAAGTAGCTCACCTTATCTTGTTATTGCAGTTGCTTGTGGCATGGTCGTATATTGTAATTGGGAGCTAATATAGCGAAAGTGTGTCCAACTTATAACGAATGTTTGTCTCCTCCTTAAACCTCCATGACATGTGTTAATCGTGTTCTTTAGTTAGTGAACTCATTATGCTAGTTTTCCCACACTTGTTCGATAACCATGGGAGAAAATATCCTTCTATAAGTCATTGTAACACTTTCTGTCTCGTAAGGGCCCTTGCTAGGCTCTCTGTCAAGACCAAGCACGTCTTTGGGGGTTATCATAGCACAACGTCAGTTTCTCATGTTTTTCTGTCTTTCATCAGCATCTGGTTAGTTCCCAAGTTAAAAATCTATGAAGAACTCATTAAGAACATCAACAAACCCTCCATGATTATTCTATACTATCTCATCGGGTTCTCGTGTCACTTCAAGTTCATCAAAGGTTGGTAGTATGTCGCAATTGCTGAGATCCAATGATCTCCTATCGATAATGGATTACTTGCACATGTGCCAGTCTAACGATCTGCTTATCAGTCTAACTCTCGCCTATAGGTTTTGGGTTGACCAGGGAAAAATACACCTATTAACACATTCATATGTAAAAGCCTTTCTCTCGGTCATGTCTTATAACATCTCCTAATATGGCTCGTAATAGTTGGTCGTATAGAAGTGTGTTGTAGAGCTTCATTATGAAGTATAGCTGCTAAATATAATTGGATTTTTGAATTCTGGAGCTATACATCACGTGACTACATAGAGAGACCTTCTTTCAAAATAATGTAGCTCTTATAATCGCTTTATATTACCACTGTTCCTAGTGGTTATAATGTAAAGGTTGCTTCCATAAGGCTCTTTCCCTTTCTTTTCATTTGTCTTGCATCATGTGTTGTTTACCCGTAATCTTCGATACGATATTATCTCGATGTCTCGACTAGTTATCCAGCGATATGATCTGATTTAATTAACCTTACTTTTATGTACTCTACAAGCGCCCTGGGAGTGGGTAAATTTCCCCTTTTCTACAGACTTCTAATGTCTTCAACTCTGTTTAAGCTTGTCGATTCCAAGTGGTGCTCTTAGTTGTGATGCCTTACCATCTATTTTCATCTGATAACTCTCATTTTATATTTCATGGCATCAAAGGAGAAAGTCCTATAGCATCAAAGGTGGGGACATATTCCTTTGTTACGAATCAATAACCTATGCTGGTACTCCTTGTAGATGCTCTTCCAACGATCATTTACCTGCTCTGCTTGTCCCTGTGACTAGATAACCTAGATTACTTATCCCTGATAAATGCATTACGGCGGCTCATGCTTTTAAACTTATCCATTGGGGGGCACTTTGAGGCCTTGTTCTATACCAATTCGTAATGGTTTTAAGTACCTTCTCGTCATTGTTTTTGATTTTTAAGGACTACGAGGGCTTGTCTCATGGGTTTCAAAGGTAGTGATTTTTCCTTGAAGTTCGAGATTCAATTGCCATGATTTCAAACCAAAGCGTATACCTTTTTCCAAAGTCTTAAATGGGTTGGATTGGTCGGGTTACGTGGCTTTCATCTCACTCGACTTTTAGAATAATTGACTATGTTAGTTTCATGTGAGGATAGTTTTGCTACCCTTGGTATTGTACTTCCTTGGGATGATAGAATGTCATTTGTGTTTCTCCCTGGGGCATCATGTTAACCATTAGAACACATCTAACCAGTGCATGATTTCGTTCCAACATTTAAATGTTCGAGCTATGTGATTTTACTTGAGAAAAGGATGAGATTAGATGCCCTCAGATTTTCGCACATGTCATGAGCATATCGATTTGAAAGATAAGTTTGGTCGTATTCTTTATTTACCTCATATATGATCAATTATCAGGAAGGGTTAAGCTATCTGAAATATGAAAATCTTGTAAGCATTCATCTTCCTTTCATCCTCACAGCCTTATGGCATAGATTTTGCGTGTCAAAGTAATGTTAGGAGTGTAATTCAACTGCATGTATTTTGAAACCCATATCACATTCAAGGTGCCAGAGTATTCTCATTCTTGGTAGCAGGATTTTCCCTACACTCCAGGAAACGATTGGGTCACATGCTTGAATATTCTTCCTTAATGGTTCCTATTGCTAGTGTACGAGTTACCCCGATGCTTTAATTATCTAATAGTTGATGTCGTCACCATGATTGACCGCATCAGCATCATTAGTAGAAATCCTCGTGTCTCTTAGTATGTAACCTCATGGAATGCTCTGCTCAGTTCCTAAATGGATTCCTGAATAACTCTAGTCCGATCTTGAATTATGTTGTTCCTCATTGCATGAGATCCATTGAGTGTTGTAAGTTCAGAAGAGTCAAAGATGAAGCTTCATAGTGTGATCACATATATATTTGATAGGTAATTTTATGGTCAGTCTATGATAGCACATCCTAGGGAAATTGTTGAAGGTCATCAAGGGTTTAGTGTGAGTGTTCGCCTAGAGATTTAGAGTTTGGAGAGTGAGCAGGCTATTCTCAATATTTTCCCCTGAATATGTATGTGAGCTGGTAATAAAGGGGGCATAAGTTTATCCCACAGTAGGCCGCACTAGGAGTATGAAGTGTTCCCATGGTTCTTGCCATATATTCTGTGGATTCCCCTGTCTATTTCTAAGAAAGTAAGTGAAGATCAATTGTGTATCATTCTGGTAGAAATTATTGAAGGTGAAGATAGTAATAGTTAGCTTATGCGAAATATCTAATTGTTATCCTCGTTAACTAAGTTTAGGGGTCGAAATTGTTCATGTGAAGGTATGCTGGCAAAGTCTATAGATATAAGAGGCCATTGAAGGCCGAGAGTATTATGGAGATAAAATATTTTCTCTTGATTGCATAGCAGCTGGTTTTGATTTTAAAGGTACCTTCTAAGTGTTACGATTTGAAATTGTGCGGTCCATGCCCAGGTATTATCATGATAAAGTAGTATTTGTAATGCCGAGGTAATTTTCATCGATGTATAATTATTGTGTTGCTTCATCGAGTTGAGGAAGCCACATGGAAAGCGGAAGATGAAATGAAAGAAAAATATCCCCATCTGTTTGAACAAGTCTAGTAGTGATCGTGCGAATTTTTCTCTCTAAGCAAACTGATGTTGTGTTCCATTTGGTACAAAGACACCCCATATCTCCCCTAAATGCTTTACTATTGGAATTCTTCAAGTTGTGCCGAAATTGTATGTGTTGCGATTATTTGAGTCATATGCAAACCCTTCTTAGTAAATAAAAAGTTTTGTAAGAACTCATGTGATAAGTAATTGGCTTATGATAGTATAGGTTGGTAATGATTAATTTACGTGTGTATAGTGAATCGAAGAGGTTAAAGTATATGGGGATTCATTGTAGTAATCAAACTATGTGCAAGAATGTGTCAAGTGATTGAATATGTACAAGTATTGAGGAAATGAATTGTATACCAGTTGTAGGGATGATAGGAGTTGTGTAATGGTTCTTGGAAATATGTTTCGGGGGCTCTCTGATAGGTAGATATGTCCTTAATACAAAGGGAACTCTGGCGAAATTTTTCTAAAAATATGGGAGTTAGTGAAAATTTTGAGAGTTTGCATATCATGTTTTTCAAACCAACTGATTTTCAAAAATCCTCATTCGAGGACGAATGATTTTAAGTGGGGGAGGATGTAAGGCCCCGTAAAATTTTGTGCTTAAAACCTAGTAGCTCATAGTTCCAAGGTCCGAATATGTGTTAGGAATGTGTATAATTCTTCACGGCAAGCTTGCTCGTCGCGGTTCGGACCCTTGGTAGTGATCTAAGCTTTAAAAATCAAAAAAATCAAGTTTCCAGAAAATTGTCATTTACGCGGTCCAGAATGCGATTGCAGATCAGCTATGCGGACCGCATTCCTACCGCAGAGTGAAGCAGAAGAATTGTCAAAATTGAAGTTCAAAATGCGGTCCACAATGCGATCGCAAAATCAATATGCGGACCGAATAATCATCGCATAAGTTCCTCAGGGATTTTTGGAGGTCAATTCTGCGGCGCATTATGCGACCGCAGAACTGAAATGCGGATCGCATTTTTGTCGCAAACCCAGGCAGAGAAGTCAGGTTTTTGGAGCACTTCTGCGGTCCATTATGCGGACCGCATTTCCACTCTGCGATCGCAGAGTGCGACCGCAGACCCGACTCGGCTCTAGATTTTCTAATTTTTCAACCCGATCTCTTCTTCAATAAAACGACCCAACACTTCATTTTTTACACATTTTCTGGGTAAAACTAGAGAGAGGGAAGAGAGGGCTCTTGAGAGAGAGAGTCTCATCCTTTTCAACTGATTTTCCAAAGTCATCCAAGCCCGGAAAATTCCAACTACTTGTCTTCATCTCCACTCTTGCAGGTAGAATCCCCAACCCTTTTTCATTGATTTTAAACTTTTAAATAAAAGGGGGAATTCTCATGAACTTATCCTTGAAAATGGAAGTTTAAATACACATGCATGATTTTTAAAACCTAAAATCTAGTAGGAAGGATTGGGCAGAAGTAAAGAAGTATGCAAAGAGGGGTTGATAACCTAAATGAGTTTGACTAACAATTGTGAACTTCACTTCTAGGTTATGTGTATTGATTCGTGTACTATATTGACGTTGCTAGATTATTTTGGTGAATTAGAAGTAGGAATTAGAAAGGAATCCAACTT